>CAVNYN010227648.1:0-27578 GCA_963692815.1 Nyctanthes arbor-tristis
ACTTTCTTGCTTTTTCAAGTATTTAGTTTACTTTAACAATATTACTCTATTAAATGACATAATTCTACTAATATTGTGCTGTGAATTTTTTACATATTATTTAAATGAATTCTGTTTTGACACAAGATCATTCCATCATGAGAAAGTATGAATTTATTGTTCGTGGAACTAAATTTTACTCCTACATGACTATGCTTTGATTTCTTAATATCCATTATTTCTTTTATAGATTCTTCCAAATTTACGGCTACGAATATATTGAATATTGAGGTTAGACCTCTTCCATTGAGGCATATGCACAAGGAGAAAGAAAATTGGATATGGAACGTTGATTATCATGTGAATTGTTGAATGAATATGGTATGAATTATCTTTTCAATGCAAACATATTAGATTGGTACTACCATTGATGTTATTTCCTTTATTGGTATATACTTTGTGTTTTTACACTTTTTACACTTTTAGAATATCTCCAAATATTGTAAATTCATTAAAAAACTTTAACATAGTTAAATTTCAAACTTTTTTTTACCTGTGCATCGTACGAGTGTTATACTAGTTAATATATAAAGGTACTTAAGTGTCTTTGGGTTTTTCCCGCCCATTTACTCTACGGTAATGCTCGCGGGCAGTAATTTGCGGTGAAAGTTTTATTTGTGGCAAAATTGATTTATTCCTTTTTCCTTGTCGATTGTATCTCTTTGATTATTTTTATTCCATACATCACGTTCTTTATTTAAATAACGCTCTTACTTTCCTTATTGGTTTGTTAACTAATGTAAGAATTACTATCTTTTCCTTTTCTGGATAGTCGTAAAATTAATCAAAAGCAAAAGTTTTAACATTCTCTTATGTTTTATTTGTATAATGTGATAATTTTCTTTCTTCTTCCCTCCTCTTACCAACTCATACATTTTCTTACATCGAAACTGTGCATTTTTGTCCTTTACAGATTTATCAATACTTGGGAGTTGGAACTTGGGAGTGATAGAAGGAAACGCGAAGTCTTCTGTTTTTAGAATCCATATTTTTATTTGCTTTGTTTTGCTCCCCATTTTCCACATTTCGTTTAAATTTAGGTGAAAAATTTTCAAGAAATTTATAAAGTAAAACTGAACTCAGTTAACAGTATATCTCATTTTCTCCATTTTTTGAGTGTAAAAGCCATTTTATGTCTCATGATGGATTGAGATATTATAATCGATATTAAATAAAAAACATTTAATATTTCTTTCATTTGAATTTAACAGTGTAAAAAGTGATTTCTGTTTTTGCCGATATATTAAGACTTCTCGTGCTTACTTAATATATATCTATCATATTATTTTATAGGAGTTTAAAATAATGTTTTTTATTTGCTTATGTTGGCTCTACAATTTCCATATTTGCTTCAAAAATAGTTAAAATATTTTCGCAAATTTTATAGACTAACATAGAACTCACACGAAATTGATCACCTCCTCTTCGTCATTGAGTGTATGCTGTTGAATATCTACCTGTAGAGACCCGAAAACTTTAATACTATAAATTCTAAAATTTCAATTTCTTAAGTCCTGTCGCTACCAATTTCTTTGAATTTTAATTCTTCAATTTAATTTAATTATATATATTATAATAAGGATTTATCTTATATAAAAATTTATTTATTCATTTATTTATTTACCATTTAATTAGCCATTTAAATAAGTTAGTATAATTAATATTTTACGAATTGTTTTAGTGATTTAACAATTTAAAGCATTTATAAATGTGTGTGTGTGTGTGTGGAGAATCCATCCAATCCATCATATAGTCCAGATTCATCAAAGTTTTTCAGAAAAAGTTGGGACAAATAATAGTCCGTTGCTTGAGCTCTTCAAAGGCTTTTCAGAAAAAGTAAGAACAATAATGGAAGCTATCGGACGGTGAACAATCCATCCAATCATCCTATGGTTCAGATTCATCAGAACTTTTCAGATAGATCAAGGACAATAATTATGTTCCAACTATGTGGATATGTCCAATCCATCCAATGGTTCATATTTATCACATGTGACTCAGCTAGTATACGGTTAGTGGCCTATATAATACTCCATGAACTCCACCGAAACATCATCACTATAAATACTACATCACATAGTAGCCTGTCCATTCACTACACAAAAATGAATTTCAATTTCAACAGCTCTTCAAATGAATACTATTCATCTTCGTCATTAAATAGAGGCGAATCTGATGTAGACGAGCTCTTAGAGAACGAGCTTGTAGCAATCGATACAGAACAACAACTAGTACATTGCCTGAGCTCCAATAATGCATTTGTTGTTTCCCATTTAATCCAGCAGGGTATGTCCACGCCCCATCGCGCACTACTCTATTCTGGGTCACTGGGTCATCAATCATGGCAGAGCAATAGCAGAAAGAAACCTGTACAACAACTACTTTGCACCCAATACGTTATACGACGAATCATTGTTCAAGTGACGTTTTTGAATGTCAAGAACATTATTCTTACGGATCGTATAAGCTGTCCAAAGTCATCATAGTTACTTTATTCAAAAAAGAGACGGACTTGGATGGCTTGGACTGACTCCGTTGCAAAAAGTAACAACATCAATTAGGATTCTAACCTACGGCATGGCCGCAGATACAACATACGAGTACGTCAAGATTGGTGAGTCAATTGCTATTGAGAGTGCTAAGAAGTTCTGCCGTGCAATAGTCGAGATATTTGGGAGACACTACTTATGATATCCAACGACTGAAGATGTTGCAAGATTGCTCTATATTGGTCAACAGCGTAGTTTTCCAGGTATGTTGGGAAGCCTAGATTGTATGCATTGAAAGTGGAAAAATTCTCCTACTGCTTGGGCAGGACAATACACTGGGCGACGTGGTCATCCCACGATAATCCTTGATGTAGTTGATGATTATGATTTATGGATTTGGCACACACATTTTTGGATGCCTGGTTCAAACAATGACGTCAACATGTTAGGTACATCGCATCTCTTCACGAACATAGCCAATGGTGTTGCTCCTACTGCCCACTATGTTATACAAAGAAAGGAGTACAACATAGCTTACTACTTAGCTGACAGTATATACCCGAAGTGGGCTACTCTTGTGTAAACAATTCAAAAACCTCAAAGGACGGAAGAAGAAATACTTTGCATCGAAACAGGAAAGTTGTAGAAAAGATGTCGAGCGAGCTTTTGGAGTTCTCTAAGCTAAGTAGGAATACTTGTTGGATTGGCAAGGTTGTAAAGCAAGCGTGTGCTACATGATATCATGACAGGATGCATAATTATACACAACATGATTATTGAGGATGAACGTTATATACATGCACCGATCTTAGAGTGCCCTAAGGCTCATGCTCCAAATGTGGAGATGACTACAGATAATGATGAGCGCTTTCAAGAATCACTGGCACGACATAAGCATATAAGGGATAAGACCGCGCACTACCAACTTCATGATGCCTTAATTGAGTATTTGTAAAAGGAATATACTAATTCCGATGCTTAGTTGAGTTACACTTGTTGTACTTTTTTATATTTATTATGTGTATCTTTTCAACTATATGAATCTTTTTTTCCCATTTGTGATTAATTCCGCTTGATGTTACTGGGTTATCACCATGTACTCGTACTTATTTTTCAATGTGAAAATAAATGTAATATTTTCGACTATTTATTTAAAATTTTATATGTGTAATAATTAATAAACGAGAATATAATTGATTAGTTTTCAATATATATTACTCATCGAATATTATAAAATGTAGAAAATATAGAAAATATGATATGGATAATATGTGAAGTCCTCTTTAGAGTTTATGGGTTAGAGAAGGTTTGTGAAATAAAGTTTAAAAAACTGTATTTTAGAGTTGTAAAATTGTAAAATAGAATTTTCTGGTTGGAGATGGCCTAACTAGTGTAAACATTTCAAAGAACGTTACCAAAAAAAAATGTAACATTACTGGTAAACTGGTAACAAAAGAACCTAACAAAATCTAAATAAAAAAAGAAAAAGGAGATCCACGCCTGGAAAATAATAACATATCAAAAAATTGTATAACACCAGATATTGGTTCCACCGGTAAATGAAATTAAAAAGCATAAAATAAAAATGAAAAGAAAAAAAATGATATTGCAGATCTGAAATTTAAACACTGAAAAAATTCAAAAAAAATTAAAAAAATAGAAATACTGATAATGACCGTTCCAACGGTAAGCATTCATACGCTGACTGCTGCACTGCTACTACGAACAAATGGTAACAAAAACCAAGTGTCAAAAATCATATGGCCATTTGAAAATTGGTGAAAAATTAGGGGAAACTAAATAAACAAAATTTCAATAGTCATCTAAAAATCAGTGCAAAAGCAGGAGAAACCACCAAAAATGGACAAGAAATCAAATGTTGAAGGAGGCTCGCGTGCCCCCAATGAAGGAGGTAGAGGTGAGTGGTAGCGGTGTGGTGTGGTGTGTGGTGGTGTTAAAAGCAATGTCTGTGGATTGGTAGTGGTTGTGTGCAGACGGATAGAGTAGTAGTCACATAGGCGGCGGCGCGACGTCGGCGATCAGATAGAAAGGTAGTGGTGGACGGTGGTGGCGGCCGCGGTCGGAGGGGATGTGGCGATGGCGGCGACTAGTACATATAAAGAAGCAACCTAAGGGATGAATTATATGTGTGTGTGTGTATATATATATATATTAGTTAGGTACGTGCGATGCACGTATTTGGTTTTATTTTTAGTATAAATCCGCGTAGAACGCACAAGAATCAAGTGGCTTGATGGCACCTGTGCCATCCATATTTCATTAGAGATGCTGTAAAGGTATTGTTAAAAGATCTACTATTTTGTTGAATCATTAATTCCATATTGTCTCAAATTCAAGCTTAATATATCAGATAGCTAATCGTATTCTTACAAAAATCTCCATATTGAATATTAAATTACAGAATGATAATTCAAGGTCACAGAGTTACACATAGAAGTACCCAAAACGACTATAGACAACATTCCAGCTAAGATTGAAAAACTTTAACCAAAAAAATGGGGGAAAAATTAAACATACCTCTCTTAGGATCAAATTGTCATGCGAAACCATAACCCCTATAGTGCAGACAGCACTGAACCCTACACGAAAAAGAAACAAGCATATGAGTTTCAATCCCACTTCAATTATTGAAGAAGAAGATCATAGTCTGCCATGTTTTTTCTGCAAAAATAGACTAAGTTATCCACGGAAATCACTGTACGATATGACTATGAATTGCAATGCATAAGCTACATGGGATATTATTGCACTGCACAAACACAAGCAAGAGGGAGCAATGCCTTGTCAATTTATAGGATAGACCAAGTGTACATGAATAAAAATAACCAGACATCAGATTTTGAATGCCCAAACAATTAAAGTTGATCCAAAAAGTTCATATAGAATAAGATATATCAGCTTTCTTGCGTTAACAATTTCTCTTTTAAGTACGGTGAGACGTCCAAAAATGGATGAGGTTAAGAAACCAAGAGCAAAAGTTCCACCAAAGAATATAGAGGCGGCTGTAGCAAACATGTGAAATATTTGGGAAACACCATCTTTAGATATTTTCTGCTTTGCTTCAAATTTTATTTTGTTAATCTCTATTTCCAATATTTTTTTCCCCTTTTCTTAAGAGCTATAGAACTTAGAATATAGAGTCTTACTTATACCTTTTTTTAAATTAAACATAATCAAACAGAAAAGACAATATGACAATACACAACCGCAAGCAAAAAAACAATGAATCTCAATAACAATTCTATAAGAAAATGCAATATATATCAATAAACTAAATATCCAGCTATAACCCGGTATATTTGAGGAGTAATTTTTCTCATTTTTACTCTCCACTATACTACAACAATCCTGACATTGAGAGTATAGGAAGCAAAACACAAGCTTAAATTCTTGTAATGTCTAATAGTATATACAAGCCCCTTATTAATGAGCTACTACTTAAGAGGTCTAAGACAACATTTTAAAAACCCATATTTCACTCCCTTGCAGGAAATTTATCAAACACACTAAAGTTCATTTCACACAACAGTACCTTTGCACAAATTCCCATATAATCACAGAGGCCATTAGAAGAGTCAGTTACCTAGCCCATGCAACCAAACATCAATAAATACAAAAGGCCAAGCGAGAAACTGATGCAAAAAAAATATGAGATCTTTCTAGAAAATCTAAGCGTCCAAAACTCAATTATTAACACCATCTTAACTATACCATCTAACAATGTGACCAAACAAACAAGGGCATATTCAAGCATAACCCACTTAAATACTAAAGAACACTTAATAAATACAAAAGAACATTTAATTTTTTTTTTTAATTTTTCTTTTTTTCATATTTTTTATTCACAAAAGCAAAACTTCAAACGCTCAATCAAGCATATTTTAAATAACCATCCATCATCCAAATAATCTGATTCTTCCTCCCCACATACTGCATCTCTAACCTTGACACACAATCTTTTTAATTCCAAAACATGAAGCCTTCCCAACAAATCATTGTTGTCTAGAAGGTGCCTGTGAAATGAAATCACAGCCACGACCACTAATAGCAAGTGCCGTTCAGAAACCACAGCCATCAAAATTCCAAGGGGAAGAAACCAAAAAGGTAGTTTACCAACCCTCCGTCTATGCTCGGCCAAATCCAGTACGTTTTACCAAGAAGAATGTAAATTTGACTCCACAACATAGAGACATATAAGCTAACTAATTCCAGGTCGAAAAGCAAGGAAAGACAGCAAAAACAGAAAATCGAAGATCGAATAAAAATTGTTAGATGTTGCACGAGAGAAGCAATGTAAAACTTACCAAAGAGCGAATCGAATACACCGTCTGCGGTAGAGGAAGGAGAAGAAAAGAGACGTGGGAATGCTGGGGGGGCTTGAGTGCTTGCAGATGGCTCGAAGAAGAAAGAGGAAAAATAGAGAAATAAGGAGAAGCTTCAAGACATTAAAATGGTAAGAAGGGTAAAATAGGAATTTTGCTTAGAAAAAAGGGGGGCAGTTTCGCAAATACACTGTTCCAGGAACAGTAAAAATGGAGAATCCATTTCTTATATAAAGTAAGAAAAGATATATATATATATATATATATATATGAATAAATAGATTTACAATAATAATAATGATAATAATAACAAACAATTAAAAAATAAATATTCTAGAAGGGTATATTTAAAAAATAAAAGGGTATAATTACAATTAGTTTCAAAGTAAGGTGTAAAATTGAGTGGACAATAAAAAAAAGTATATATTCAGTAACCACTATATTTATAATACTAACTTAGTGGTTGGTTAATTTTTTCCCGCCTAAAACTGACAACCTATGGGAATTGAGAATTTGATGTCGTGATGATGTCAAGCTGATGTCTGATTTATTTTTCTATTTTATTTTGATTTATTAATCAAATTCGTAATTATCTCTTTCATTTTATATTTGAATAATCAAATATAATTGTTCTGTTTTTTGCAATTTGCAATTTTTTTGCAATAGTTTACTGTCTATTTTAACATATTTTTTTATAGTTTCTTATCCATATAAGAGTTTACGATTTATTAACTCTTATGCATGCATGCTTTCTTTTCTTTCTTATATGTAATTTATATTATATTATACTTCTTATGCTTGCCTTTTTCTATCCGATTAATGTAGATGAATTCTTCATACATATTTCAATCGAACTTTGGGTATAGTAACTCATATATTATTAAATTTTGTGTGATGTATTTGGTTTGGTTGTAGTTTTCATTTAAAGTTTTTTTTTTTAATTTTTGCATTATTTTTAATTAATGACCTATGGATGGATGTTAATTAATTATGCCAAGAAATGCTAATAAACTACTACATGTCACCTTCAAAAATTACTAATTGTCTATTTAAGTATAATATACTTTTTTATTATTATGTTTGTTTTTCCCCTTTGCAGTAAGTGCAAATCCATTCTTTATAAATATTTCAACCATACTCTGGATTGACATTTTTTTTTGCAAATATTAAATTATGTAATTTGGTATGGTTGATATTTTGATTTGGTGTTTTTTGGCATTATTTTTTGGTTAATAGCATATGGCTAAATGTTAATTCTACCAAGAAAATGATAATAAAATACTACATACTACACATTCAATAAGTATTAATTAATTGTCTATTTACATAGATTGTAGTCGATGTGGTTGATCAGGTCTGCTGTTGGTGATTTTTTTTATTGTCATCGAATAATTACTTTTGACGTATGATATATATAATTAGAATGGTTGTGGTTCTGTCATATTTGTGTGCAAATTTGGACCAGTAATTTCATATTTTTAAATGGTTAGTATTTTTTTTTTGGTGATTTTTTCTAATTATCCTATTTCACGACTACATAACTTAGGTTGGTTTTCCAAAACTAAGGGCCTGTTCTCTTTATTGTTTTGAGACCATTTTCAGTTTTCAGTTTTTTAAAACATTGAAAACGCGTTTACTTTCATATTTTCAAAAACGAATTTTGAAAAACAAGAAATTTTTTAACAAAGAAAACAGAAAATGATAAAAAGTCGTTTTGAGAGTTTTTAAGCAAAATAGGTACTTAATTAAAAACAAGGAAAACACTTTATTTTGAGAATTTCAATTTCTCTCTCCTCTAATTTTATAATCCTTCGTCCCTCGTCCTCTAATTTCTCTCTCCTCTAATTTTATTCGTATGTCTTATTATTATTTTTTTGTATTTCATTTTTCCTCATAATAAACTATAGCAAACTTTCATATTTTAATCTTGGTAATGATACATTCGAAGAAAGTAATTTTTTTAATAAAAAAATAATTTAATTTACTTAACAAGCAAATAAATTCTCAAAATATCAAAAAGAACATGTTTTTCAGTTTTAAGTTTCTTAAAATAGTTTTTAAAAATGACAAAGTAAATGCATTTTTAGAAATCTAAAAACAAGCACTCAAAACAGAAAATTGAAAATGAATTGAAAACTCAAAAATAGAAAATTTAATAACGAAAAGAAAGCAGCCTAACCATTTTAGAAATTATATGATTTTTTTGTGGTTTCAAGACCATTATCTTTGTCAGAAATGTGTGCTTATCGTTGTGAATGACACCATTTTACATTTATAGAGTTTTTATTTTATCTCTGTTACACCATATATTTAACATGGTTTGAGAAATGTAAATTCTTATTTGTTTAATGTTATTTATTATTCTTTTCATAATACAAGTGTTAATACACAAGGGAAATGTAGAATTGCTTTTAAGGTTAATTTCACAAAAGGTCTCCAATCTTTGGGTTAAGAATCGATTAGGTCCTCCACTTTTTTTAAAACTCTCTTGGGTCCCCAACTTTTTATAAATACGCACGAAAGGTCATTTTTTTCATTATTTGGTCAATTTTTTTTAGAAAAAGATGATTATACCCTTAGTTTATTAACTTCAAAAAAAATATTTAAAAATAATAAAAATAAAAAAAGGAAAAAACCTATCTCATCCCTACCCCACCTTCTCTTTCCTCCCTCCAAAAACTGCCGGAAACGATAGCACAATACTGCCGTTTCCGGCGGCCAAAATGAGAAGGTGAATCTCCTATTTGTTCATGGGGGGATTCACCTCCCAAAAATGCTGCTAGAAATGGCATTGAAACGGCATCAAAATGCTGTCGTTTCTGGCAGAAGAATTGGGATAGGGGAGGGTGTATCCCCCTCAAAAATTCTGCGGGAAACAGTAGCAAGAATGCTACCAGTGTTGCCGGAAAAACGGCAGCAAATGGAGGATTCACTCCCCAAAATGCCGCTAGAAATGGCAGCACTGCTATCGTTGCTGGAAGTAAAATCTAGTAGCATTTTTACTGCCGTTTCCCGTAGCATTTGCTGCCATAAACGGCCGTTTATAGCAGCAAAAATTTGGAGGGGGATGGTGAATCCTCCCCCCTTTTGCTGTCGACAACAGCAGCATTCTTGCTGCCGTTTCCCGCGGCATTTTTTGGGGGGAGGGATTCAACCCCCCATTTTTGCTGCCAAAAATGACATCAATGACTTTTTTTTGGGTGGGGAGGGGGGTGAATCCCCCTATTTGCTGCCGGAAACAGCCAGGTAGGTTTTTTCCTTTTTTATTATTTTTAAATATTTTATTTTTAAAGTTAATAAACTAAGGGTATGATCGTTATTTTTTAAAAAAATTGACCAAATAGTGAAAAAGAGACCTTTCATGCATATTTATAAAAGGTTGAGTACCCAGGAGAGTCTTAAAAAAGGTTGGAGATCTAATCGATTTTTAACCCAAAAGTTGGAGACCTTTTGTGAAATTAACCCTTGCTTTTATTGTGATATTTTTCGTTTTCAAAATATTACACACATATATTGGCCAAAAATCAATCAATTAACATAAAATATCATTTTTAGAAGTAATTGCACATATTTTTCATTTATTTAATTTTTAGTTCGAGTGATTTGGTTAATGAATATGTCACTTTTATTTTTTATCGTTTAATTAATCGTTTACTTTAATTTATTTTAGAGATATGTTTATGTTTCCCGTGCAACGCACGGGTAGATTAGTTAGTTTCCTCTAAAAACATTAACCAACGGTCATGAAATCATGTGGGAATATCGTTATTGGGCTCAAGTACTCTCAAAGCCTGTTTATTCTTGGGAAACTATCTCATCTAAACCTTCACTGAATAAATAAAAAATGGAGAAATTTCATAAGTAGCCCTTTTTTTTTTTTTAAATATCCATAATTTTTTTTTGGCAATCATATCTGTACTTATTTTTGTAACTTCTTTTATTCAAAAACATTTGATTTTTTTATTTTTAATTAATAATTATTGTATAATACAATGTTACATTTTATAATCTGTGTAATATATTATGTTGCACTTTATTAGTTCTTCTAAAAAAGTACTTTAATTTTTTTATTGTATGAAGTGGGTAGTGATTTTGAAAATCAAAACAAGTGCAAGTTAAAATGGAAAAAAGTTAAGTTTATAAGTAATGGGTGAAATTTTTCTGTAAATAAATAGATGTACGTTGACCAAAAAAAAAGACCCCACTTAAACTATAAATAAATTTTTGTATAATAACTAAATAAATAAATTTATTGCTCGCATTGCGATGGCATTTGAACTAAGCCGTGTTTGATAACCCTAACCAACACGACTTTTGTAATTATATCATTAGTATTGATAATCCTAAGTATAAAATATCAATTAGAAGGTTGTGTTGAAATTGTAAGAATTTAAGGATATCGAAATGGGTTGCAAGTTGACAGGTTATTTGGCAATTGGCAAGCAATGCGCGAGCTTCGAGCTCAAACGGAGGAGCATTGAGGCATGCCACCTCGCCATTTCAAAACGCATGTAAATGTTCCTTCAAGCACTGCTCTCATTCTCATCTAGGTAGCTTATTTGTGCGTGCTCAGTGGCGGAGATAAATGGAGGCTAGTGGAGGCACTAGACACCAAGTGAAATTAGATGGGGGCTAGTGGGGCCACTTGGGCACTGGTTAGGGGCGAAGCCCCTAGTTGGTATCTGGGTGTTCTTAAAATCTAGATTAATCGTGCTTAAAATGTAGGTTAATCCTAATTTCTATATTAATTAATTAATTAATTATTTTATTTTTTTTGCGTATATATAAATGGCCAAAAAATGCATTTGAGCCTAAATGGGGTTTACCCAAGCATAGTTTGTCACCCCTTATCCCCGCCCCTGGCGCTGGACACCAGACCAGTGAAATATGATATTCGTTTTTTCTTTTTCTTTTCCTTTTTTTTTTTGTTTGCGTATTTCTAATTTTAACCATTTGATGTGATAAATGGCTCATATCTTTTAAAGTTTGGATAAGTGATTCCTCCTTTCACTATATTTTTCTATCCAGCTTTTTTTTTAGCTTGCAAACTACTTTCATTGCAAATCAAATAGAAACATCTGATACAAGAGCATAAACAATGAAAGGAGGATGTGATAACACCCAACACGAATTTACATTGCACTCTATAGCATTCTTAGCTAAAATATGTGCTACTTTGTTTGCATTTCGGCTAATTTCACGGAAGTGGATTGCATCAACCTCTGACACAGGGATGTGACTTGCTTTAGAAAAGGGCCTTCAGGCCACCAAAGTGGCTCTTTGAGAAGGCATATGACACTACACGTATCAAATTCCACCATAACCTTCCTGTATCCATATTCCTTAGCCATCTGTACTCCTTTAAGAACTACCCAACATTCCTCAAAATGAGAAGTTAAGTGCATGTTCTCTTTACTGTTTTGGGATCGTTTTTAATTTTCAGTTTTTTAAAATACTGAAAACGCGTTTACTTTCATATTTTCAAAAACGAATTTTTTAAAAACAAGGAATTTTTTAGATCGGAAGAGCAAGTAGAAAATGATAAAAAGTCATTTTGAGATTTTTTAATGAAAACACGGTACTTAAATCAAAACGCGGGAAAGACATTGTTTTGTGAATTCCAATTTCTCTCTCCTCTAATTTTACATCTCGTCGTTTGTCCTCCTCCCCCCAACCAAATCAATTATGACGGCTTCCTCTCTTCATCATCTGCTCTCTAGGACTGCCATCGATCTCTCAAAATCCAGAACAAATCCATGTGGTAAGTTTCTTTCCCTTTTATTTGTTGCTTTAGTATGTAGTATATCGTTTATTTCTCTCTATACACTCACCAGTGTCGTTGAAGTGTCAGAACAAATAGTCTAAATTCATAAATTCCGGGGCAGAAGTTTTTTTTTTTTTTTTTTCCTTTTTTAATAGTTTTGCTTGATGTTTTTTGCAACAATGGCGATTGGCGTTGATGAAGACGATAGGGCTGGTAAAGCAGAGTGCACTAGAATCACAAATTCCTATAAGCGATTGCTATCCTTTTCTCCTTTTTATTTCTATTATTACAATTACTTAAAGCACTTTTTTATACTATATTTTGCAATAAATCATTTTATCTTATTTTTAAGTACCAAGAACCCATACATTTTGATGCAAGTCAAACAGCTCACATGGGACAAGTTAGAAATCAAATTGCTACTGAGCTGTGGAATGACTATTCAAGAAGGCAATGATAGCTCGCTATTTATTTTATTAAAATAATTTCCAACTTTTTTTTCATTTAATCCTTCGGCATTTAATCATGAATATCATGGAATAATTGTCTATTGAATTATTTGGTATAATTTTTTCGTTTACAATCACAAAATTTCATAATTTTTCAATCATATATTTGAAATTTTATTCATCTGTCCTATGCTTCTAAAGTTAGTTTATTTATTTTTTTTTTGTATTTTTTTCCTTAGAACAAACAATAGCAAAACTTCATATTTTAATCTTAGTCATGATACATTACAACAAAATAATTTTTTTTTTAAGGAAAGAACAAAATTATTTAATTTACTTAACAAGTAGATAAATATCAAAATGTTAAACAGAACATGTTTTCCAATTTTATGATTCTTAAAACAGCTTTCCAAAATGACAAAGTAAACCCATTTTTGGAAATCTGAAACCAAGCACTTAAAACAGAAAATTCAAAATGAATTGAAAACTGAAAAATAGAAAACTGAATCACGAAAAGAACACAGCCTAAGTTTCCCAAAATGACATTCGAGCTTGCCACCCTCGTCTTCCCCTTCTCATCTCGACCAACAACACCCAACCCGACCTTCTATTTTCCTTTCCTAACCGCTGCATCGACATTTATTTTAATCCACCCACTATCTGACTTAGGGTTGGCAATTCGGCTCGTGAGCTAAACGCTCAACGACCTAGCTCGTGGCAAGCACGAGCTGAGCACGAACAGTAAGACGGATTGGGGAGCCACTCGCGCTCAGCTCGCCAATTTAGTGAACTACTTGGCGAATCAACTCGCTGAGTCACTCAGACGTGAGCAACCCATCGTCTGAGGCGAGTAACATGTGAGTTGCTCATCTAGGTACACAGTTGCTTCCTACCAATAGGCAGGTAGCTTTTTGCTGAAAAGGGCTGCTATTTGGTACCCTTTTTCAGTGATGGCCGCCCTTTTAAGCAAAAGGCAGCATTTTTGTATTTTTTAAAAAATATATTTTTTATATTAATTATATTTTTTATTTTGAAAGCTTTCACTTTTTTAAATTGAATTTGACGGCTTTCTTGTCTTTAAGATTTGAAATATGTAATATTTTTACATAAATTGTACGTGTCTTTGAAAAATAAACATATCTTTATATATATTTGTGTTTGTCCGAGTTCCCTTTACCTTTGAAAAATATGTGCTCTTTTTAGTTCTCAGCCAAAAAAGAAAAAAAAACTCTAACGAGCTTACGAGCAGCTAGGCTCGGCTCGGGCTCGAGCTCAAGCATGAACACTCTCTTCAAATAGCGAACCACGGAGAGCCTGAGCTCACGCCCGTCTCTCCATAAGCCCGAGCCGAGTGTAGACATAATCCCGCTCGGCGAGCCGGATTGATAACCCTAATATGGCTTTTCCCAAGTGTTTCCTGTCTCACACCCGCTACCTTGAATAGCAGCCGACGTCCTTAAAACATGTAGTTTAATATATTCTTCCAGCTAATCTCGAGCACCCTGGATGAGATGGACAACACCCTTGATTTTCCTTAAAAAACTGAAGCTTTTTTGCTGTTCCAGCTTCTTCATAACACCACTATAAACCACAAAAATTCCTTTTCGCCTACTCATTTCTATGCCATCAAAATAAAATTTGCTATATGTACTCATTGAACCCCTTTCACCACATTACTGGAAAAGCTTGACGACCACAGATTTCCCAGAACCGCACTCTATTAATGTATGAAGGGCACCCTCCTCACCATTAGAGCACTTGGAATACGTCAAGCTGCTAACCACCATTTTCCTCTATAGTATGTAGTTTGTGGGCAATATATCCATAAAGATCTTACAAATGAAGAAGTTGACCTTGCTCGATAATTCAAAGTTCCAAAGAGCCTTCCACATTGGGCGTCCTTCCGTTGACTGCCTCACACTTTCCGCTGCATCTCTATCTAATATCCCAACTACACCATGTACACTCATTTTGCGTCAAAGTGCCACATGATTTTATGATTAACCTCTAGATTCCCCCTAGGCATAGATAATATTAACTCATGATCTATAGGGCGAAAACTTTGCAAGATGCACTCAGTGTTCCAATCGCCATCCACCGTCATGATATCCACCACCTCATCATGTGGTCCTCCCAACAAGATGTTATTGGCCTATATGAATAAGGTCTTGGTATCCATGGACTAGAGAATACCATGGCTTTCTTCCCATCGTCAATTCTCCATCTTACACCTTGTTTATAATGTCCCTGCCCTAAAGAATACTTCTCCACTAATACGAACAACCTTGCTTACATTCTGCATACAAAGAATCCACCATTTTATGATACATAGTGCGCAATATATTTGCTGCCAATGAATGATGCTGAGTTAAAACAAGCCAGCCTTGCTTAGCGATCAAAGCTTTATTAAATGTGGTGAGATCTCTGAAGCTTATACCCTCTTGAAGCTTTGATCGACATAGAGTTTCCCAAGCCATCCACCTTTCTTTCTTCTTTTCACCGGTGTCCTCTCTCTTACCAAAAAGAGCTTGCTAGCCGTGTGAATTCATTACAAAGCTCATGGGGGGGGGGGACTCAGAACAAGATGATAGTATAGCTTGGGATTGATTAAATCACTACCTTAATGAGAATCTCTATCTCTCTCCTATCGAAATGAAGCTTTTCCTCCACAGTTGTAGCTTTTTCCATACTCTATCCTTCAACCCCATAAATAAGCCCTTCTTACTCCTATCTATGAATATTGGTAATCCAAAATAGGTACCATGAGGCCTTTCATTTGGTAATCCAAGCGAACCCACAATATAATTTCTATCATCCATTGAAGTGTTTGCGCTAAAAGTAACTTGTGACTTCCCCAAGTTCACTTGTTGACTAGAAGCCTTCTCATACAAATAAAGAGTTCTCGTAATCTCCTGACACTCTCCTATAGTCGAACGACTAAACAAAATACTATCATCGGGGAAAAAACAAGTGGCTATTGTCAGTTCATACATATTACACTTAAAACCTCGAATTCGACTATTTATCATCATCTTCGAAATCAACTGTGACAGCCCTTCTGCACAAAAGAGAAAAAGGTAGAAAGATAGAGGACAACCCTATCTTAGTCCCTTTGATGGCACTATCGACCCCTCGGTGCCCCATTAATAAGAAAAGAAAATCTGGGCGAAGAGATAAATTTGTATACTAGACTCCTCCACCGTTCTGAAAAACCTATACGAGTCATCATGTGAGTCATGAACCCCCATTCCACCATGTCATAATCCTTACTCATATCCAATTTCAATGCCATTAACCCCATGAGTCCTCCAGCCATCTTTTGCAGTGAGTGTATAAGTTCAAAGGCGCAGATGACATTGTTCGTTCTTAACCCACCTCGAATTAGCACTTTAACACAGAGAAATTAAAATGAGGTAGAACAACTTTAAGGCTATTAGCAATTAGGGGTGGGCGTCGGAACTGGAAAACCAAAAAACCGAATCGGCCCGAACCAGTTCAGTCTCCTTTTTTAAGAACCTGGGTCAGTTGGTAGTTTGGAGACAGCCAAACCAACTCAGGCCTGTTCGATCTACGGGTTTGGCTAGCCAAGCCCGCCTAACCAACCTAAACCGAACCAGATAGACCCGGTTCAGTTAAAACCAGTTTAAACCGAATATATATATTTTTAAAAAAAACTTGTTTTCAAATTATTAGATAGAAAGCAGTCAAGCATGCTCACAAGTCACAGACTAAATTCAAAATTGTAATTCAAATTTGCAATTCAACTTTCAAACTCAAAAATCAAAATATCAGTCTCATTATCTCAATTGGAAACCCTAATTTTGGTTGGCTACTCATCTGCTTCCTCATTTCAGCCGCCGCTGGCTGTTGCTGCTTTCTTGCTTTCGCCGCCGCTGGCCACTGCTGATATATTCTTCCCTCTGTCGATGCTGCTATAAGCTTACAATGCCTCTGCCTTCACCGCTGCTACTCTGTCGGTGCTGCTATTAACGTCGTTGCTGTTCTATCCGAGATAGAGTGTTATGGAACTATAGAACCGAGATAGTGTAAACGGAACCGAAAGAGAGAGAGATGTCCATGGCTGTCGGCTGATCTTGGCCGGCTATGTCTGAGGAACATTGAAGAGTGAAACATTAGGTTTTTCTTTTTCTTCTTTAATTTCTTTTGGGCGTAAAAATTTGGCCCAAATTTCTTGTTTTCTTCTTTCCTTTTGGGCTCTAAAATTTGGCCAGACTTAAGCTTTAAAAAAAAAAATGAGAGAGCCCAAACTGCAACTCAACCCGACCCAATCTGACCCGACCCTTGTGGGTCAGTTTGGGTTGGGTTGATCTGCCCGTCGGGTCGGTCTCGGTTTGGAAATCTTCAAACCAACTTCAAGTCGGGTCGGCTCGGGTCCTGGCCAAAACTGACCCACCCATCCCGATGCCCAGCCCTATTAGCAATAGACTTAGTGGCAATCTTACAAATAACATTACTAGGGGCGTAGCCATCACGCCGGATTACCCATATCGGACTGAAATATTAAAAACTCATTTATATGGACACTATTTTTTCAAAAGAGTATACAATGTCTGGTATATTACAAAAAAAATATTCAACAAATCAAAAGCTAATATTAGGCTAAAAAGTAAGTTGAACCCGACAATTTTTACTTTACAAATTCATCTATTAGAGAATCTATATCTTTTTTGTTAACAAGCTCCCTTTCGACAAAAATTGTCAAACTATCTGCAAGAAAGTTATCATCCATCTTGCTGTGAATTACAGATCACATGTTTCATTGCCGAAAATACTCTATTGGTTATTGCCGTAGAAACAAGTAAAGTTAACACAAGGTGAATCAGTCTAGTTATCATCTTATAATCCTAAACCCTTTTTATTTCTACCAGCTTCTCATACAATATTGCATGGTTAGGCACTTGAAATTGAGGATTAAGAACCACATGAGCGTGACGATACTACAATTCACTCGTCAAAGCATGCCTATCATGTTTCTCGAAATCATCAGGATAAAATTCCACTGCAAGCTTGTAGATATTATCTCCATTAAATAATTCAAAAGAAGTTTTTGGATCCAATGCCACACTAAGCTCAAGTAACCTCATAGATTTCTCATTAAATCTCGAGCTTAACTCTGCCAATTGAAAATCTATGCACTCATTAAAAATATTAAAGTGGTAATGACGCTTAACAGTGACTTACCTTTTACCACGACCAAGGTTGCTGTTTAGGTCAGATATGTTGATTTCATTTTTTTGAGCAAAAATTTTTAACTTCCCATAGCAAATTTTCCCATCCTTGGTCTTTTAACTCTTGAAAAAGAGTTTTTGCAGTGAAGACATATCCAGTTGCAGCTAAAATGCCTACATATTCCTTTTGAAATGCTTGACAAAGAAAATCAGTGATTCGCATAATTGCCTTAATCAAGTGCAAGCCAAACATAAAATCAAATATTTCAATATTATTGTAAGCACCAAGAATTTTTGTTCAAGCCTTGGCATTTGAAGTACTAGAAATGAGATCCTCAAGCACCTTACAAGTCGTAGCATACATATCTATTATACTCTGAACAGATTCATAATGAGAACTCCAACGGGTAGAACCTGAACACTGTAAAGATGTCATCTGATTGGCTCCTTGTCCAGATTCAAGCGCTCCACTTGCCAACATGATCTCAATTTCTGTTCTATAGGCTACTTGTAACTTTGTATGGCACTTAGTAGAAGACTTGACAATGTTAATGACATTATCCAATATATAAAAGAAGTCCCTAGTTGGATCACATTGCTTTGCTGTAGCAACCAACGTCAATTGCAATATGTGAGCAAAACAATGGACATACTATGCATATGGACAATCTCTAGAAACAATGCTTGCAGTCCATTCCATTGGCCATGCATTTCTAGTAACTGTTTTAATATTATATTTCCTTTAAATAGGTTTACAGCTACAATCTGACCAGATTCAAAACTACGCCATGTTAGAAATTGAAAACATAATGCATAGTAGGGGAATGAGTCTTTTTGAGTTTACATACATGCCATACCCTATTGCTGTTGATGACTCATCATCTTTGAACCAATTGATACTTGATGAGTTCTCATACGATAGAGCATCTTTGGCTGAACAGCATAAAAGGAATTTAGTGGCATTTACGGAGGAGCAGAGATCTGTATTTGACACTATAATGACCTCTATTAATTCTGGTAGAGGCGGTGTATTCTTTCTATACGGTTGCAGTGGTACAGAAAGATGTTTGTCTGGAAATTTCTTTCTTCAGCTATTTGTTCAAGAGGTGATGTTGTGCTTAATGTTGCCTCTAGCGGTATAGCATATCTTCTTTTGCCAAGTGGTCAGACGGCACATTCCCGATTCTCAATTCCTCTAAATCCGAATGAAAACTCTATTTGCAATATCAAGAGTGGAACCCATTGGCACAATTGATATCAAAGACACAGTTGATAATATGAGATGAGACGTCAATGACGCATAAATATTGCTTTGAGGCTCTCAACCGAAGTTTGCGAAACGTGTTGAGGTATGACAGTTTGAATAGTTCCGTACAACCATTCGGTGGGAAAATAGTTGTTTTTGGTGAGGATTTCAGGCAAATTTTGCCCTTTATTCCAAAGGGATCGCGTCAGGACGTGGTGCATGCGACGAACAATTCTTCTTATTTGTGGAAGCATTGCAAAGTGCTAAGGTTGATAAAAAACATGAGATTACAAAGTATGGGCAATATTGAAGAGGCCAATAAGTTGAAAATATTTTCCGAGTGGATGCTAAGTGTTGGAGATGGCACAACAGGTGGGGAAAATGACGGCCATGCTGAAGTCGAAATGCCAGATGATATTTTGATAGTATCAACACGTGATCCTATAAAGTCCATAGTTAAGAGCATTTACCCGACCTTCTAATTGATGGTTGTGACACTACGTATTTACATGGTCGATGCTATAAATGAATATATGATCTCAAATATGAATTCTGAATGCCAAACTTATAAGAGCGCAGATGTTTTATGTATAACAGAGGGGAGTGGATCGTTGTTTGATTATATCCACTCAACCGAATTCCTGAATATGGTTAAGTGTTTTGGAATCCCCAACCATGACTTAAAGCTTAAAGTTGGTGTGCCCGTAATGCTATTGAGGAACATTGATCCTACTAAGAGCCTGTGCAATGGAACAAGATTGGTTATTACGAGAACTGGATATCATGTATTAGAAGGTCAAATTCTCTATGGGAACAATGCATGTCACAGAGTTTCCATTCCAAGAATGTCATTGATACCGTCAGACTCCAGAATACCTGTTAAATTTCAGAGGAGACAATTCACGCAGATGGTATCCTTTACGATGACCATAAATAAAAATTAAGGACAATCCCTCTCTCATGTTGGACTTCCTCTAAGAAGACCAGTGTTTATGCATGGACGGTTATATGCTGCAATATATAGAGTAACCAGTCGCTCAGGTTTAAAAATATTAATTTGTGACAAAGATGATAAATCAATGAGATCAACAACGAATATTGTATATAAAGTGGTTTTCCAAAATTTGTAAGAGCGTGACAATATCATATATTAATGTCATTTTTTATATATTTTAATTATTTTTTACACTGTTTATATTGTTCTATTTGTCCATTTGTCCACGTGTTTTTACTTAGGGTAATTTACACCTACCGTCGCTAACGTTTCAACTTTTAATAGATTATATCCCCAACCTTTAATTCTACTCCTAGGGGTCTCCAACCTTTCTCAAAATCCCCAGCCAGGTCCCTATGTACGGAAATCGTCCAATCTGGACATTAGTCAACACTTTGACCGGGGGTAATTTTGGTAAGATACAATAAAAATATTTTAATTTTAAAAAAATTAAATTTTAAAAAAAAAGAAGGGTTTTTGGTTGTTGTGGGGAGGGGGGAACTAACATTTCCGATAGCCAAAGGACTGTCAGAAATGGAAGCAGAGGAGGGAAGACCCTCCCCCATCTTCTGCTGCCATGGAAATGGCAACCGAGGGGAGGAAAGTCTATCCCCCCTTCTCTATTACCAAAGCTGCCATTTCGGTTGCCGAAATGGCAGCTGGAGGGGGGACCCCCTACATTTTTCTTTTTTTTTAATTTATTTTTTTAAAATTAAAATATTTATTTTTTGTATTTTACCAAAATTACTATTGGTCAAAGTGATGACTAGCTTCTAGATTGGACGGTTTCCTTCTATAAGAACCTAGTTGGGCATTTTGGGAAAGGTTGGGAACCCCTAGAAGTAGAATTAAAGGTTGGAGACGTAATCTATTAAAAGTTGAAAGATTGGGGGACGATGTAAATGACCCTTTTACTTATATGGTTTCCCTACTCATGAGTCGCATGGGTAATACAACTAGTAGATAATTATAGTTGGACAAGAAAAATAAATGTAGCAGCATTGGAATAGACATAAAAACAGAGCACATAGGGGTGAGGTTGTTCAAATGCGTAATGAACGCATCAAAGCCCGAGACGTCAGCATTAAACACTGCAACAAGTAAAACACATCTAGTACCAAATAATATGGGGAAAAAAAGAAGAAAACAACATGGATGAAATTTAGGCGGGAAAAGTAGGAATGGGATCCATTATTGCTCAACAGCTTTAAGATAATGTAATAATAGATATAATAGAAAATAGATATGCAAAGGTAGAAAATAATGTATTTTTCTATTGAAATGTTGGGGCCTTGGGTAGGAGCCCAACAGCCCAGGTGGCATGCCAATTTGACAATGTGAGGCGCCAACTCAGCCATCCCAATTCCCCCAAAAAAACTAGTGGGGCCACCTGAATAAGACAAAATCTCAATTCAGTACCAAAACACCCCCAACCCCCCTCAGAATCCCTTCCCCCAACCCCAAATCTTTTCATCTCGGTTCAACACCAATTCGCCCCCAAAACTATTAGAGCTGTCAAAATTCCCGCCGGTGGAAGCACGGCGGTGGCGAAGCACATCCATTCATCGACTCCCCCCTTAGAAGGGGCTTCCTATCTTTCCCTCTCTCTCTTAGCTCTAACTGTCGGAGCCCCAGATTTTTACCGGTGGGAGCACATTCATCGACTCTTCAGCCGGCTGCAACCTGCCGTCTCCGGTAGCGAACTCCATGGCAGTAATCAGTCTCCGCTTTCTCTTTCCAGCTCAGCTTTATTTTGTGACATTCTCAGGTAGTAAAAATCGACTCTTTTTTCTTATGTTGTAAATTTTTTTTTTTTTTTTAAAAGACTTGATGGGGGTTTTGCTGCGTTAATGTGATGGGGGGTTTTTTTTATCTGACTTCCAAGCCCATCGTACTATTAACTCTAGGGCCATTAAGAATCATAATCATTTGCTGCCAGGAAAGAATATTACGCTTGAACTCCCAAACAGAAAACAAATGAATGCAACTTTTGAGAAACTTCATGGAAATTGAATGGTAATGTGAGCAAGTATTTTTAAAGAAGTAGATTAATTTATTCTAACAATGACCTGAGCATAAAGAGCATCAGCGAAAATGAAATTTATGTGGTGATAGGTAACACCTCCAAAAAAATCCATAAAGCTTCCAATAGAATTATAAGGCATGGCATGATTTTGGTAATGAACTTCCATTGGCAAGTTCTAATTCATCTCTGAATATCAGTGCGAATATTGCTGTAGTTTTTTAACCTGAACTTTCTATAGATCGGAAGAGCACATAGAATTTCTATAGTAACATTTTTATATTTTGATTAAGCACGTTTGTTTTTCTGAATGGTGGCTTCTTTTTTGAACTTGATTCCCTGTCAAACATTTTGTTGGGTTGGAGTTAATGTTAAGGGATGTCTTATGTTTACATAGAGTACGGAGTTATTGCCATGTCTTTGTGATTGTAATTTTTGAATTTAACAGCATGCAACAGTGGCTATTTATTCATCGCACAAAGGATAGTGCGATTGACAGCAAAAATATCATTAGTAACCTGTTTACTTAATTGAAATAATTCTCGTCTGAAGCCAAGTTGACCTGAGTGTACAATGCTTAATTTATGTATATTAGACTCTTGTTTAGATGAAAAGTTGATGGGGATTTTTGGAGAAATTTCGACAGAGTTGCCTCTATAACATTGAATCATAAAACCTGCAAGGAAAAAAATTCAACATCGTCGCCACAAGCATTACTCCATATACGCACTAAATTAATATATTGGAACAACGTCGTATAAATATGATAAGCCACAATAAAACACCATCTCTCGGATTAACGTCATACATTTATGACATGGCTTATCAGGGTAATATTGCTATGTACGACAAAATGTATCCTTCGCCTAACTACCCCCACAGATAAGCAGAGCTTGTCCTAAGCAGTGGTCAACTTTTCTTCCATCTATCTGCAAAGGACACTAAAACAATAATAATCAACTAACCATTAAACTGGAGCTCATACAATTAAGCACACCCTCAACTAACAAAGTCGAATTGTGATCTCAAAATACAGGTACAGATACATATTTTCTATAATACGTCAGTACATCTATGACAAATGCTCTATTTTGGCTATGTACATATTATCCTTGACGACGCCATATTTCATGGCCTAAGTAATTGACTACACTAGTTACATATTAATGGCCTACTTATCCACATTAAAAAAGGCAAAATGCATAACTAGCTCACATCTTTCATTCATCTGTTTCTTACTTTTCCAATAAACACCATAATAATCTATAGTAGTCATCTTTATTAAGCTTGCGGTTGCGCACAAATTAGGACGAGTTGGAAATTCATTTGAGAGATAGGAAACTGTGTTTTATATCTTCTAGAGTTCGATCAACGGTATCTTCCACATTCACACATTAACTTTTGAAAACCGAAGAGGGCAGATTGTGTTCAAGTGTAGCTGAATACAAGAGAAAACAAAACAAAAAAAAAATTCAAACAATTACCAAAGGGGCGACCGAAATGCACTGCTGGAGGATTCTATTACCGAAATTCAATCAATTGCCAAATGCGACCGAAATTCAAAAAGTTCAAACAATTCATTTGCACTGCTCGAGATTTCTAATGGGCGACTTGAAAAGTGAAATATGTCAGCAGGGCATTTGCCAATTGCTACTAGTAAATAGATTTCTGATATGTATAAAATTTATATGAAAAAAATAAGGGAGAACAGAGAATGGCAGAATGAAAGAAATAAGAGAGAAGGGAGAAGAAATTCTGGTAGAAGTATGAAGAAAAGAGAGGAGACAGCAGAATTACAGAGAGTGAGAAGTTCCAGAAGCTGTTTTATCTGCCCTCATCCATAATACCCTTACAATTGATTACAATTCTTATATAATAAATGAATCACTGACCGCCTACAACTAAAACACATAAACTGCTCCCCTAAACACAGCAAAATAAAGAGCAACACGATAATTATCCTAATTCCTAACTTAATTAACCACACATATCAATTTCACTATTAAATGTATAAAATTTGTTTCAAATGTTGCTGCTTAAAAATATACATCGAAATGTCACTAAGGTAAAAAATAAAAATTTCACGTAAGCAAAAAGAGCAATTTTGACAACCTTCAAATGTCACAACATTGACGGAGCTGGAGAGATAAAGCGGGGGCCGATTACTGCCTGAGACGACAGGCTGTAGTGGCTGATGAATGTGTTCGATTTTGGGGGGCCACGGGCTGAAGAGTCGATGAATGTGGTTCCACCGGTGGAAATTTGGGGCTCCAACAGTTGGGGGTATTGCGAAGTGAAAGGAAAGAGGGAGAGATTGGGGGCCGCTTGTAAAAGGGAGGAGTTCCACCGCCGCCGTGCTTCCACCGTCGTGCAGTTCTTGCAGTTTGGTTGGGGGATTGTGGCCGAGAGAGGGAGAGATTTTGGGGGCCGGGGTGGGGGGGGGTTTTGACGGGAGTGGGGGGTTATGGTCTCTGAGAGCATCTACACTGATATTGTTATATATAACTATCTATATAAGTAAAAGGTAGAGTTTATAGTCATTGTTAAATAGCATCTAAGTAAGTTAAATGCAACTATCAATTTATACCACATTGGTAATTGAAAATAAGAGTGATAAATTTAATTATCACTTCAATAGTTAAATAGTGGGTCAATCTCAATTTAATTAAAATAAAAAAAGAAAAAATAATATCATAAAGTTGTTAAGTTTATTGTTAACTTTAATAATAAAACTAACAACTTGTTAAATTAAATACTTTTAATAATTACTTTAACACTACTAATATATGTTGTTTTTTGAGTTGTTAACTAACAACTCTACTAATAATCTACTTTAACACTACTAATATGGATGTTCTAAAAGCTAGATTTTGACCATGTTCTCATGTGGGTCCCACTCATATTTGGGGAATTTTCTTGGTTGAGTTGGCGCGAGACCCATACTTGCCAAATTGGAATGCCACGTGGGATGTTGGGCTCCTACCAAGGCCCCAATGTTGCAATAGAAAAATTGGAAAATAATGAGCCCCATATTTGGCTTTTTAATTTAATGTAAAATCCATAAATAAAAAATTTGAGAGAATTTATTTTCTCTCCATACATAATCATAGTTTACTCATTTCAGTAATGACTTCAAGTTCTTTTACTCATTTCAGTACAATACACAATCATTTAGATATGTGTGTATCATCTCAATCTCTATACCGATCGAGTACAACAACTTATTTACCTCATAGATTGAACTAGGAAGCTCGTTATTCTCCGAAAGTATGTCTCTTAAAAGTTCCAATAACGCTGTAAAACTCCTGTCACTCCACTAATTTTTTACTTTTAAATTATGCAATTTAAAACACAATAGCCAATTTTGTGAATTTATTACAGTAAGAAAACAAATGAACTAGCTATCGAATATATGCGGCACCTCAATGAAATCATCTTGTATATCACGCATCATTTCATCTATCTAATCATTCTATGCATCATTATTCTCTTTGTTCATATTAATCTCATCACTGTTATTCACCGTATTCTCCTCCTCACCATCTTCTTTGTCACTGGAGCTCGTCCTAGGAAGTAAACTCCCACTATGCCATATCTACCATATATAACCTTAAAACCACATCTAATAAAATAATGTTTCACTTCCATATAGTTACAAAACTTTTTCAGATTCTTACAATCACGAAAGGAACACGCCATCATTTCTTCACGTTTTCTTTCTCTATTATCCTCAACAAATTTTACAGACTCTTCAACTACATTCACATATTCTTGTATGGTCCGTCTCCCATACATCCAACTCCAATCCATAACTCATGATTTATCAAGATATTCAAAACAATCGTTGCTTCCGATCTGTGGGTAATTTTTTCTTACATTATTTGATTTCTTAATTTATTTGTCCCTTCATACTTGTTAATTACATATCTATTTGAATCACAAACTTAATTAAAGAATTTTTTACATTATTTGATTTTTATAATTTATAATATTGCTTGTTAATTACATATTTATTTGTATCGCAAAACTTAATCAAAGAATTTTTCATTATTTGATTTTTTTTAAAAACTTATTTGTCTTTTTAATTATATATTCATATGTATCACAAATTTAATCAAAGAATTTTTATATTATTTGATTTCCTTAATTTATTTGTCCACCGATGCTACATATCGATTTGAATCATAATTTAGTTATTAATCTCTCCAGACAATGCGTATATTTCAAATAAAGCTTTGTGAGACATTTTATCAAACATGTGAAGTGCAACATTGGTTCAACTTCTGTAAAAGTTTCACAAATTCATGAGTTCTACTAAAAGCATGTATACTCATAACAATGTATAAATATATTTAACAAACATTGCCCAAGAAGTTACATATATCCACCAAAATCAACAAAGCTCATGTTAACCAAATATACACAACCCTAGAATCATAATTCCCAAATTCTAAACAAAATATTTCATGAATCATAAAAATGTTTACATCATTAACATATTTTGTCTCTAAAAATTACCTTCAAGTTGAATTTAGAAGAAGTTGAAAGAATGAGTAGCCAAAAAAGGGATGGTGGTTGTGCGTGGACTTAGAACGACGCCGGAACTAGTGGTCTTTGAAGGGTGCCGGTGGTCAAAATCATCGTCGGTCACCCCTGGTGAAGGGGAGGAGCTGTGATATCGAATTAGTTGGGGCTTGGGAATGATACATGACTAAAAATTCGGGCTTTCAGATTAGGGGTTAGAACTGGTATGTTGGGGGGACCTTTTAGATTTTGAAATAATGTTGTTGTAAATAGGCAGCGGTTCCTTTCAGATTTTGAAATAATCTTTGTCGTAAATAGTAGAACTAACACCTATTTACTAACAATACACGTCGGTTCCTTAAGGAACCGACCTGTAAAACGAATAAACATTGGCATAGCAGGCATCAGTTGCACGTATTGTTTAATCAAAAATTTCAAAATTACCGCTGTGTTTTCTTTACGCGTCGCTTTTTGAAAAAACCTTCGTGCAATCTTTTTTTTTTTTTTTTTTTTTTTGT
>CAVNYN010227658.1:0-33218 GCA_963692815.1 Nyctanthes arbor-tristis
GACGTGTGCTCTTCCGATCTGCGAAAAATAAAGCTAAAATCATCCCCCCGCCCCCCCCACACACACAAGACTATGAGAGGAGGATTAGTAAATGCCTTTATAAATAGCGCCTCTACTAATAAATAGAGGTGTATTGGACACTAAAATCGCCCATATTAATATATATACCATGTAGGCAACTTATTATATTAGATCCACATATTTAAATGTCCCAAATAAATTTAAACAAATACAAGAGTCTTGTATTTCCCTACAAAAAATATTTGTGGGGAAAAGTAGAAATTTGTAGGCAAAACTCTTTTCATATAAAAAAAATTTGTGGTGAAGTTTGTGGGGCAATCATCGTAGCGAAAGGGTTGAGACAACAAAATTTACAACTTTGTGGCCTAATGCCTTGCCCTACAAACTATCTGCAAACAAATATGATTTATCGTATAAGTGCTTTTCTTACAAATACATTTGTAGCCAAAGGACCATTTTCACCACAAATAACCGTTTGTAAGGAGAGTCATTGTATGGACAAGACCGTTTTCATTATAAATGGAGTTTTGTAGGGAAACTTATTTGCAGGCAAAAGGTCCATGTCATCACAAATAAATTTTTTTAGAGAGATATTCGTAGGCAAAATATCACTTTTTGTCATAATACACTACTGTAGTGAGAATAATTCATAGGCAAACGATGCTTTTGTAGGCAGGTCATTTGTAGGCAAAATTCTTTACCAAAATTTTTACCAACAAGGAAAACTTGAGGCTAAATATGTAATATTTGTAGCCTACACTTACTTTTCCCAACAAAGAATTATTTTTTGTGCTCTATATCTGTTTTGTCAATATTAATTTATCTTACCTATTTTAAATTGATATCGAGATGCACAATAAAATAATAAACACAAGTAAAATCAATAATAAATTTATTATCAAACTCAAAATTTTGTGGCAAAATTGAATAGTAACGGTTGGTAACAAAGTGGAAATAGTAAACATCCTTGAGAGATATTATAATACTAAATCTAGCATTAACATCGTCAACAGTTTTCTCCTCCAAATGAATGTCTTCAAGAAGTAGTTGATCTTTTGCCTTGTCTGCGTGATGTTCACTAGTTTGGCAACCATCTCCTCCTACAAAAACATTGCACAACACAATAATATTTAGAAATCATTTTGGTGTTTCAAATATTCCAAACATAGCAGAAAATACTATGAAGAAGACACAATATGATATAGAAGTAGCAATAGTATGAATTTGCTCTCCTATATAACTTTCTACTTTAGATTGAAAGATACAATATTATTTTAATCATATATGTCCTAAGAAATATAGTCTATAAGTGTAGCAACACAAAAGCGCCAACAATCCATTATAATCCCCTATCTTCAATTGAATACAATATATTTGACCTGTTTCAAATAATAAAATAATCCAGAAAACTCTTAGGTAAACTAACTCTAGAAACCAATTCAAATTGTCAAGCTACAGATTTTTTGTCACAATTTCTAACATTTTCCAAATCATAAGTAGTGCTACATGATTCATTTTTCAAGATGCTTTACATAATTCACACTCCAAGTGATATCAATCTCAAAGAAATCAAATGATAAGCCCTCTTTAAATTTCAAATAATTTCTTTTAATACTACAAGTTGCCATTCCCATACAAAAGTAAATACAAATAAATCATCCTCATTCTACATATTTAATATACTATACCTTTGTGCTTTCACTCTTCAAATATCAAAAATGGTTTGTGGAAGTCAAATTTTGATATTAGAATAAGGACAGAAAATATCACATATTTGTGAATACAAACAACATGACTTACTAAGGGAAAGTAGATATCTAATTTTGAAATACAATATGAACAACTACCCCAAATTTCTTTTAATAATTTTTCAGAATGAAAGGTGTATAATAACCCAAGCTTACTTTTTTAGAGCCTGTTTTCTTACCTCTGGAACTCTATAGAACACATCTATATATATGCACTTAGTATACCCCCCGCGTCAAATGAAGGAACAATTTCAGAACCATCAATTATTAATTATTAGCATATGCTATAATTTATTGTCATGCAGGAGGAGGAATCACCAAATATCACTGAGGACCACCATTGAGTGAATGGCTTTTGGCTTCTTGGAAAAAATTACTGGAAATTGTAGTAGCTTTTGCAAATAATTTGTTTACTTAATAAGACATATCTTCGTACTTGACAACATTCTGTGAAAATCTTCCCTGCCGAACTAGGCTGTCACTCTATTACTTTTCCATCGAGTAGTTTCTATTCTTTGTATTATCTCTATGATAATTCCTAAAAATTTCTGCCAACAGTTTTCAAAGTAATTGATCCACTTCATTCTTTATAACTTTGGCCCATTTCTCTACCGAATTAGGTTGTCCCTCCATTAGTTTTCGATTGAGTAGTTTCTATTCTTCATATTATCTCTATTACCGTTTTCCCCCTTTTTTCTCTCTTATTCAAATCCTACACAATGGCATTAAGTAGAAAAGAAATAACAAACCTACGTCTATGATGAAAGCATAACTCATCAAGAATAGATAAAAGTTAACTTGTAAAGTAAATGAGTACTCACTTTAGGTGGAATTTGTTCAAGAATGCTGGGAGACCTACAAAAATAGTTAAAACTATACCTAATATTATTTTCAATTCAACCCTTTTTATTTATTATGTTGTTTTTGAAACTCTGTCATTCTCTTCCAAATTTTATGAGCAGCATTCTAGCATCTAGCCCCTACTACTTTGTACATATTTACTTAGAAGTGCATAACTCAGTGAAAATCATGTCTTAATTCCCTAAACTTTTAACCTATTCATCCTAGAAAATTAAGTAGGAATAACACTTTTATACAAACATTGGCAAAGCAACCCAAACAGATTGGAGTTTAGTTAACTCGGATTTTTTAGCTTCTAAGTACCAACCTTACAAAAAAGACATGCAACTATTGATTTATCCCAACTTCAATTCTATAACTTATTATTGAGAAGCATTACCTTAATTATAAACAAGGAGGAGTTGTCCAAATGGTAAATGAGTAAAGTCTGTATTCTGGAAAATATAACCATGACTCATCTTAATTGGTAAATTTGACTGTCAGTTTCCTCTATTTTTAATTACTATCTTCATCCCTAAGAGATGAATACTCCTAGCCTCTATTCCCTTTAGCTAATGCTTATAAGCAATCCCAAATACTTTCTAGTCCTATGATTATGGGAGTTTGGCACCTCTAAACTGTGTATGTATTCAATTAAGCAAAGGAAGCAGAATTTTGAATACATTTAATTATAGTGAACACAAGGCATTAAAATGTGCACACATGGACAGCAATTAAAGAAAAACAAAAACCTATCAATATCCAATAATTTGCACTTCAAACATGCTGAAAAGTAACAATAGAATTTAAGAATTAAAATAATCAAACTAAAGATAAGGATACTATTTTGGTGTAAACAAATATGCGCAAATTAACAGTGGTCTAACAACAATACCATATAAAGAATAGAATGTGAACGATAGGAGTTGAAAGGTTAAAAAAAATAGAGAATTGCTCAAAAACTCACCAGACTGCTGTAGCAAAATGGAATTGCTCAGAAACGCATGAGACTGCTCGGAAACTCACCAGATGTAGAGGAGTAGAATACTTTATCTTGCGGTGGGAAAATACGCCCAATAGCAAATGAGTGGCAGAGCACAATCCAAGTAGGGATCTTCGAGATGAAAGCCTATAGCGGAGATGAGTTAATCGACATGAAGAGGCCACCGCATAATCCGACTGGGGATTGGAGAATAAACTTGGAGGAAATTTTTATCAATTTTTAGGCTCTAGTAGTTTTTTAATAAATAAAAATAATAATAATTAAGGCGGGTGAACATTTTGGGGTAGGCGATTTGTGGGAAAATGTTAACTTCGTGTACAAATTTTATTTTGTATTGTAGCTTATATGAAAATCACTACAAACAATTGTTTAGGGTGGAAATATGAATTCTGCCTACAAATTTCATTTGTATGCAGAAATAATTTAATGTTGATACTATAAGCCATATAGGATACTTTTATGTTGGGAAATGGTAACTTTAGTTACAAAGTTTTAGTTGTATGGGGAAAATTTTTTGTAGGGAAAATACAACCTCCCACAAATTATTTTTTTATGGGGAAAGATAACATTTGCCTATAATTTTAATTTTGTACGCGAAAAATTTCACCCACAAATTATTTTTTTATGGGGAAAGGTAACTTTTGCCTATAATTTTAATTTTGTATGCGAAAAAATTTTGTAGGGAAAGTACAAGCTTAATGAAATACTATTTTGCAGGGAAAAGTAACCTTTGCCTACATAAAAATTTTGTATACAAAAAAAATTTGAAGGGAAAGTAAGAGTCCCCACAAAACATCTACTTTGTAGGGAAAAGAAATTTTTGTCTACAATTTTAATCTTGTATGTGGGAAATTTGTAGGATTAATATGAAATACTTGTAGGGACTTATTAATGCACATAATATTAATTAAATATTAAATTAGTATTAGTTATACAGACATATCCATGTGCGTTCAAAATTTAATAAAATATTTAATTTAATTATATTCCGACACGTAATTGTTTTATTATATATATATATATATATATTCGTTATTTTATAAAATCAAGATGTTTTAAATAAATTGAGAAAATATATTAATATCAAAAATAAAATTATAACATTTGAAGTAAATTGTACATGATCAAACATTGCAAATGAAATAGAATATCATTTGATTGAATGATATTCGAAAGTACAACTACAATCAACATGAGTTGATAGACAATTAGACATACCCATAAAATTGTAACAATAATTACATACATCTAATGATAAGGCAAAACCTAGTTTGGTTTAATTTGGCTTGTCCACACTCCACAAGGGATGTCTAGAACTCCCAAGTCATATTGAAGAAAATATGAAATCTAGATCATTGAGCATCTTATAAATACTCCATGAGGGTAGGGCATCTACCACAGGTACTAAGAGGAGGACCGTTGTTACTCATCAAGCATTTCTTGTCTCTCATATTCTTCATCCCATAGTACTTTCCCAAACTGAAAAGAAGAAAAGGAATTACCATGAAAATGAAAATAATATAATTGCTAATTGATAAACCAAGCCTCTTGAAAGAATAAGTTTTTCTCGCATAACTCTTCACCAATTAACTAAGAAGAAAAATAAATCATCCACCACAGTCGTATATTTGATCTTAAATTCTATAATAATTAATACACACACTGCACAAAAAAATAAATAAATAAATGAGGAGAAGTTGACCTTGAAATCGGTGGAACGCGTTGTATTTTTGTTGCATTTCCCTACTAGAATATAGTTCCTTGGCAAGATTTCACATCGTTTAACATTCATTGTAGCCTAAACAACATAACTAATAGAAATACTAAATAAGTAAAATAAACAAGCTACTCCTAGAACTAAAGAATATATATATATATATATATGAAGGCATTGTAACCAATACAAAAGAGTTGGAAATGAGCACATTGGACATTGCAAGGATATACAAACAATTTTGCTAAAAGAAAAATGAAGATTTGCCCACCTCAAGGCCTTTGCTATTTAGTGCCATAGATGTTTCCCTCTGATTAGATATGTATCTTTAATAATCAGTAATCACCCCATTTATTCTTGAGAAACCCCAATCTCTATTTGCCTTGAATTTCACACATCATCTACCTCTATGCCCTTATTTTTCTCCTCAAGCAACGAACATGGAGACATTTTAGAAAAATGAATCTCTGCGATGGAATCAACAAAGGATAGAAACACTTGACTTCTGCTAATGCATCTTAATTAATTACAAAATCCTAATTAAAGATTTTATATTGTATTACATCTATTATACTAGAATTACAGTTTACTTTGGCATAAGAATTATAGCTTATATTGGATTGATGAATTTCTTGCGTATGTATGGATAATGCAATTGCATATAGTCTATAAGATACACCGTTGATTTCCAATTTGTTTTAAAGAGTAATTCATTCAAAGAGGGAGTAAACAAAATTCATTGAATATATTTCGGTCTCAATAATCAATTTAAACAAAATTAGTATAACAAATAACTAGCTAATCTATTTGTGCGTTGTATGGAAAACACATATATATCTCTAAAACAAACTAAAGCAAATAATTAATTAACCGATAAAAATAAAAGTGATATACGTTCATCAACCAGATCACTCAAACTAAAAATTAACTAAAAGAAAAATATATGCAACTACTTCCAAAATTGATATTCTATGTTAATTGATCAATTGCTGGCAAATATATGTGTGCAATATATATATATATTTATATATAGCTGCATATATACTTACTCGATTAGGTGGCATGAATGTTGCTTTGATTATTCAAATATAAAAGAAAAGATATCATTACGAATTTGATTGATACACTTACTTAGTTAATTGAAATCTAAAGCATCTTTAAAGGCTAAAAGTTCCGCCTCAACAACTGAGAGATGATTAAAAATTACTATACAAAATTAAAAGATATAATAATAAACAAAATTCTGAAAATTTGAAAAAAGAAAGGATTAAGGTGAGGAGATAAATAGATTATTAAAAATTACTATGCAAAAATTAAAAATTAACCCACCACTTAGTTAGTATTATTCAATTATTATTAGGGTGAACTAAAATAATAAAAGAAAATAAATGAGACACCAACGATATCAGCATGATATCAAATTCCTAATTCTCTTAGGATGCCAATTTTATGAGGGAAAAAATTAACCCACCACTTAGTTAGTATTATAAATATATAGATAACAAAACCCTTAATCAAAATCAAGGAGCACATTGTTGCAATTCGGAGAAAAGGAATTAACCCATCAATGTTTACAAGATTGTGGGTGAAAGATGAAAGGAACAAATAGAACAGTACATTCATATAGGCAAAAGTTTATCCACGAAGATTTATCTCCTTCTGCAGTTTCTCCACAATGGTTTCTCTATAGGAAGGCTCTGATGGTTTCCTGAACGTGAAGATGGAATTTCAGCTAGAATGAAATGGGTTGAGCGATGATTACGATTAGGTTAAATTATTGTTATGAGTGTTTAAAAAAAAAAAGCCATTACTCGGTGTGAAATTTTGGAAAATAACTACGGGCTATTTAATTATCCTTGTAAACTAATGTTAATAGAAGCAGAATTTACTTTCACTTCTAATTAATTATTAGGAGCCTTTTATCGGTCCTAAATATCAATAATAGGGGCTAAACATGCTTTCATTCCTAATTAATTATTAGGGGCTATTTTATTTGCCACAATTATTCTAAATAAAGACTAAACATACTTCCACCCTTATTTCATTATTTTTAGTAGGGGCATATCTAAACATACTTCCACCGTTATTTCATTATTAGTAGGGGCATATCTCTTATTTTGCCCCAAGTTGATTGCCCTAATACTCTCAAAGTTGATAGTGAAAAGATGGCCATCTAGTAGGGGCTCCTCTTACCACTTTGCAGCCGTGAATACGTAAGGATTTACTACATTTTTGCAAAGGTTGTGACCTTTTGTGAAAAGGAAAAATATCATTTAACGGATAAAAATGAAAGATTGGCAATAAAAAAAGAACTAAGACACTCAAAGTGTCAATCACGCTATTTTCTTTTAACTAAACAAATTAAGTGGCTATATATTTTTTTTCTATTTCCATTTTTTTCTCTAAATAATACAATTATTCTACTCTTACAATAAAAATTAAAATTTCACACAATTTATACATGTCATTGGATTGGATATGATCAAGGTCAGTCCAGTTGCAAGGCCTGTGAGGCGGTTGCCTCAAGCCCAAAAAATATAGGGTCTCATAATAGTATGTTATAAGTTAGGACAAATTAAGCTTGACTCCGTCTTTTCTCTTAAAATTGCTTATAAACTTAAATTTTTAAAATATTATAGATTTACACCTTATAGTTGCATGTTTACAACTCTCATTTTTAGGGGTTTTTTATTTTTTATTTTTTATTAATAGTTCTATTTATGTTTCAACCTGTCCAATTGTAGTCTTGTCCTGCATGACTAAATCTTTTTGCAATCTAAGGATGATTAGATTCTCATCAGTTTAGCTTTTGAATTTTAAATTCATTTTTATACTTAATTTATCTTTTAATCCATTTATTTTGCATTTTATTATTTTCCTTATTACTAAAAGATTATTAAAAATTAAGAGATGTTGTAAATAATTATTGTATTTAGTAAACGACTATTGTACCTCTGAAACCCTAGACTTGTACGTATGAATAGGTTGCTCTGGTTCTCATATTAATATACAATTCATGAGTTTTCTCTCCAACTTTTCTCTCTATTTTTCTATTCTTTTCTTTTAGTTCATAACACATTATCAGTATGAGAAACTCGAAAAAAATTTTCTTTTAAAAATTATCTAAAAGTTTTAACTTCATCCATGGTTTCGAGTTTTGAGAATTCTTTTACAAGCAATTGAGAAAATTCGTGGTAGTCTCATTTCTTTGCTTCGGGCATCTGCCAAAGTTTCCATCTATTGATTTTGTCTTTTTCTTATTGCATAAAGGATTAATATATTGTGCATCATAGATTTTTGGTCATCATGTTTAGATATTTATTATTAATGTTTATAATGTTTATGTATTTCCGATTACTGATTATCAATTCATATTTAACGTAGCTGTTAATCCATGTTTAATAAATCGTCTAATGAACTTATACTTATCATGGTTTCTTGAAAAAACACGATTGTTCAAAAATATATCAATAATCCTGAAGATTATTGTGATTTAGATATTATCTTTTGTGATCGATAAAGCATCACAATTTATACTCCATATTCTAGAAGAATATGACTGGCTCTTGAAGAATCTTGGCATATAGAATTCTTGTGGTTCCTGAAGAATCACCAATTACATCTCATATTCTAGAAGAATATGATTGGCTTTAGAAAAGCCATATAACATTTGTCGTAATTCCTGAAGAATCACGATTCTACAATTCTTAATAGTCCAGAAGATTATTGAAATTAATACGTTGTGATTCGTAAAGAACGCAACATGATTTCATCATATTCTAATTGAAGAGAATGATATATGAAATTTAGATTTGTGTTTTCTTGAAAAAAAACATAATAAACAAATATTCTTGAAGAATATTTCATATTGCTCATTATTAAGCAACTATTTCTTTTTATTTTTCGTTATTTACATTATTTATTTGTTATTGAATTATTTACTTTTAGTTAAATTAAACAAGTTGTGGCTCCTGAAGTAGTATAACTAATTGTAATATTCTGAAAAATGTCACATGCTCTTGAAGAGTAATTTATAGTGGATCTAAGGATCTAATTTATTTGGTAATTCAATATTTCTGAAGAATATTGATCTATTGCTCTTGAAGTAGAAATAACACAAATTAACTCCAAAAGTATAATTTACTATGCTCCTGAAGTAGCATATGTTTTGATAGCTATAGATATTGGTGATATGTAAAATAATACTCCCTAAAGGAGAGTATAAATATTCATGTCTTGTTGATATTGAATTTATAACTTTACATATCATGAAGTTACACAAATAACCAATATCACCAAATTTTAGTTAGTTGCACATGACATACCGGCAAGAATTATTTTTCATAAGCCATTGATGCTATAGATCTCAAGTGGCTTGGGTAAGAAAATAAAAGAAGGAAACACATATAAGGATAGTGTAAAAGCACCTAGTTTCCTTCGTTATCATCTCCATGATAACTTGAAAGTTGAGTACCTTACCATCAAAGATCCATATAATATATGAAAAATCATGAGTTACGCTCCACTATTTTCACTGCATTGCCTGAAGCAAATGTAACATCTCATCGTGAACTGTGGGTGAAGACGTGGAAAAACTCATGAACAAAACTCTAGCAATTGATGCATAAAGCATCCAATAATAATAGCTCATCTGAAAAGAAGGATGAAAGCACATTTAGCACATACCTGTTGCACGGAAAAATACTTTGTGGATCTCTAATTAATAGTCAATGAAGGGAAAAAGGAAAGTGGAGACTGATTTCCTTGATTTTGATGGTCAAGTAGTGACTCACTTTGATGTTTCTGATTTCTTTGCCGATCCAAAAGAGTATTGGTAACCTGGTTGGTGGTTAATCATAATAAATTGTTTAGTTGATAATGCAACTACATACACCATTATTCAAGACAAAGTACTTTCTAAATTAATGTTACCTGAAAATAATGTTAATACTATATATTACGTGCATCGAACATCATCAAAAGCTCCAGAAGAGCTTGTATTATTTTGACAAATAATAATATATTATATATTGATGATGTACTTTAGCAAATTCAAGAGAAATTTGCTGATTTTTAAAGATATCCAATTATATTGAGATAGTGCAAAAAGATAATAACATCTTTACATAAATTCTTTTGTATTTCACTACTAAAAAATTAGAGAAAAAAATAAGGAATACACGTTGGTCTCTCAGACAAACGATGCGTAAAATAAACACGGTGGCATTTTTGAAAATAATGTTAAACTATAAGCGTCGGTTCTTTAATGACGCCTATGCTGTATTTAGACAATGGGCATTGGTTGCGTGACAACAACTGACGCCCATTTATGTACTAAAGGCGTCAGTCCTTTGTAGCGACCGACGCCCATTTAGGATTTTAATGAAAAGGCATCGGTCCATTTGAGAGACTGACGCCTATGCTTCTGAAATATACATCCCCTCTGTGAAATATTTCACATTTGCACAGCAGTGCCCAGCAGATTCATCCTTCCACTCTCGACTACTGTCAACCACATTTCACTTATTAAAACACATTTGAAAAGTACGGGTAATACGATTTCGGCCTTGGAGTGCATTTTGACCCATCTAATACCCTAGATCTCTAACAAGCGGTGAGCGGCGACGGTAAAGGACGGCGTAGTGGTTGGCGCTTAGGTTTTGAGGCTCGATTTTTTGTTAATTTCATGGCATTACCATCTTCTTGAATACTTTTTTCTTTATTTCCTAGCATACAACTTACTTGTTGGCATTTTTAGGAGGGCGGCAGTGGCGGCGGTAGACAGCGGCAGCGCGGGCCTTCTCGACATCTTGAGAGTGTAAAGTAATTTTTATCCATTTCTTCATTTTATTGTGTGAGGGAGATTTAATTTTGGATTTAGAAATTATATATGATGTTTAGAGTTTTTGTTAAATTTGGCAAAGTTGTGTTTTGTGGTTTTATTATGAGGAACATGAAATTTGTTGGGCTTGTTTGTTAATTAAATATATATATATATATATTTATACATTGTTATAGGTATGTATGATTTAGGTAGATATTTATGAAATTTGAGATTGGAGGAAATGAAATTTGTTTATTCAATAAGTTAGAAATATTAATTACACTCTACATGTTCGACTAAATGTCTCACAAATATTTTGTTGAAAGTTTTTTACACTATTGTAGTATTTTACATGGAGATTAGTATTATTGGTTCGAAGTAAAATTGTAATGAGAATAGATAATTAAGTAATTAATAAGTGTTGAAATTTAAGTAAAGTAAAAAAAATCAAAAAATAAAAAAATTATTTGATTAAATTTGTGATGTCAATAGAGGAGCGTAAAAAGATTGTGATATGGCCAAGTACCTTAGAGAAAGTAAATATTAATGTAATAGCTCTTTGATTAAATTTCAATATTGCAAATGGGTCGAGAAGTATTGATGCAAAAGTAAAATAAATAAAATCAAATAATGTAAAGATTTTTTGATTAAATTTGTGATCCAAATGAATATATGTAATTAAAAAGTATTGATGATGGGTTAAATTTTTATAATGAAATACTGAAAATAAATTTGATTCAATGTGCGATGAAGATGGATATATAATTAACAAATATTGTTGGTCAATTTTTTGAAAAGTAAGAAAAATTTACCCCGTTAAGAATGAGTAACTCTATCTTGGCCCTTTAATTAATAGGTCGTGAGATATATATTGATCGGAGTTGGATATATGGGAGATGTATTACACTAGAATATTTAAAAGGGGTTGAAGATTTTATAAAATTTGTCGAGGATAATGGAAAAAAGAAATGTGAAGAACTGATAGTATGTCTCTACCACGATTGTAAGAATCTGCAAAAGTATCGTAGTTATATGGAAGTGAAGCACCATTTGATTAGGCATGGTTTTGACAAAGGTTATACATGGTGGTTTTGGCATGGTGAGGATTTACTTATTAGGACGAGCATTGGTGACAATGAGGGTGCTTAGGAGGAGAACACGGTACACAATAGCGGTGATATTAATGTGGCTAGAGAAGATAATGATAATGTACAGAATGACCAGATTCATAAATGTTGCGTGATATACAAGAAGATTTCACTGAGGCTCCGCACATTTTTTACGGTTTGTTCTTCGATTCCGAGAAGCCTTTGTTTTCGGAATGTAATAAGTTTATAAAGTTATTTGCCGTGTTTAAATTGTATAATTTGAAAGCAAAGAATGAGTGGAGCGACGGGAGTTTCACAGGGTTATTTGGACTTATTAAAAAGAAATTGTTGTGCCCGTTGGGTATAGAGATTGAGCGGATACACGTATGTCCAAATGATTGTGTCTTATACTAGCATGAGTCCAAATGTTTGAACGCACCTATTTTGCAAGTTTGGGAAATGTAAGACTTCCTCCCTCACAATTAAGCAAGTCGTATAATTTTTAATTTGACATTTCACGGTTGGTATAATGTATTTCAAGTACCTACATCATCTGTGCAACGTACACGAGATTGCATCGGGTTTCTTTGTCCTGCGCTGATCGGGGCTATTAATTTTTGAGCTAATGGAGAGGCGAGTTATACTTACATGGTCAGCGCGCTTTCACAAAAGATGGACAAGAAGTAAATTCTAGCGCCATATTATCAGAGATAAAACTGACTCTACTATTAATTTTTTTGTCTTTGACTTAAATTGAATTATTTGTGGTTAACTTGTGTAAACTTACATTCTTGTAAAACATTCTAGAAACCATTGGATTCTACTTGTGATGTGCCTTAAATGTAATACAGTTTACTTCTTAGACTTTATGGAGGATAAGAAGCGCACATTGGATATCAAGGCGGAATTGTCCAAGTAAGTAATTATTAATGACTGTTAACATAATAGTTTTTTGTGTAAGTTTAAGTTTATTTAACTTATACATACATTATAAATATAGGGTACTTAGAGTGTTGTACACATCAGGGAAAATACTGAACAAAAATCTCATGTGGATATCAATTGCGGTATGTAAATTATCCTCTGAATGTTACAATAACTATTTAAGTTTCATATTTTAGCTTTTTAACTGCTAATATTTATTTTCGACTCGTTGAAACTATTACTTCCCTTAGCAACCAGGATCCAATGAGTGTGGCTATTGTGTGATAGGAAATATGTTCGAGATAGTCACACTTTATTCTAATACTGAAGAATATTTTGATACGATATAAATATTTATCGAAAATTAAGAATTACTTAATTATTCATGTATGTATATATATATATATATATATTTATTAACAAAGTAATTCCTTTTCTTTTTGTTTGTTGTAGGTTTATCAATCTAGGCCATATATTCAAGCTAATATAGATGAGATTCGGGAAATGTAGGCCGAACATTTTGTCAACAATTGTATGCGATTTTTGGTCTTATTTATTTTGAAGTATTATTTACTTATGAATTATAGGTCGTCATGCAAACATGTACATTTCAATAGTTAGTGCATATTATTTCAATGGTTAATTAATAACATAATGGATTTACTCAATTTGTAGATTACATTATTGCTAATATTATTTGAATTAGTTATTAATGGTCGTTAGATTTATATTAAGATATGGCGATGATTGGAGTAGTATAATAATATAACAGTTATTGATGTTTGGGATACTTAGATCCGTATTCAGTATGGTTAGTTTGATTTTAATTAACAGTTAATTTGCGTTAGTTTATAATGCTAAATTATGGAGTAGTAGTTATTGATTGCTCTTTCATTTATATTAAGTTGGTCATGATAATTGTGTTAAAGTATATGGAAATAGCTAGTGTTGGTGCTAGAAATTCTTGTTGGTTGTGGATTAGGTGCATTTTTTGTTCTAGCTTCGCAGGACGGCAATAGATATTTCTGGTGCTTTTTTAAAAAAAATTCAAACGGCGTCTGTTGTTTGATCACAACCAACGCCTAAAAGTAAAATAAATAAATAATATAGCGTCGGTTTTTTGGTCACAACTGACGCCTAAAGTTACAATAGATCACAACCGACGCCTATTTTTGTCTTTAGGCGTCGGCTGTGTTGAACAACCAACGCCTATTGTTGACTTTAGGCGACGGTCAATAACAACGCCTATACCTTAAGAATAAACGTCTCCAACATAGGCGTCTACATCACAACCGACGTGTATTCACTGTTACAACCGGTACCTATTATGTTTTTTTGTAGTAGTGTTTGACCGAAAGCAGATAAAGGAAAAATTATTAGCACTACTTTTTGAAATGTATTATACATTTATAAAAGCAATTGAGAAAAACCATATTACGAACTTGAAGTTCGTTGATTAAAAGAGCTTTATAGCTTGGCATGATAGGTTTGAGCATATATAAGAAACTATGATGTGGTAGCTAATTCACATGGGTACAATCTAAAGAACTAGAAGTTTCTTTAGCAAATAGCTTCCCATGTGCTGCTTGTGAGTAAGGCAAGTTAGTTGTCAAACCTTCCAATATGAAAGTTAATATTGAATCTCCAATTTTCTTGAAAAGAATTCATAAAGATACATATGGGCTGATATACCTACTATTTGGACCATTAATTAATTTATGGTATTGATTGATACTTCTACTAGATGTTCTCATGTTCGTTTGCTTTCTACTAGAAATGCAACATTTGCTAGACTACTTGCTTATAGAATAAAGTTAAAAAGCTAAATTCCTTAATCAAGGTTCTTTTCTAATTTTCCATCTTCAATGTTATCACAGGAGCATTGTAAAGCACTAAAGTGATGTTCCCTCAATTCTAATTTGTAATGGAAAATTGTAAGATCTTGTTTCAGTGATCTTTACACACCTTTTTATAGTGCAATATATTCAGTAATTATGCTTTTTACAGTTAAGTTTTTGTATCAATAGTGGGCAGTTATCAATAGTAGGGTAGTTATAAATATTAGTTAATTTTTTGTACCAATAATAGGCGGTTACCAATATTAGTGAGACAAAACAAAATAAAATAAAATAAAAAGATTCTGTCAAATAGAATCTGTAACCAAATTGAATCTTTTCCAATTGAAGATTCAGTTTACTTCTGCTTTTATTAATATATAGATTGAGATGTATAAATTCCTTTGCTTAATTATCTCAGTGCTGTGTGCATGACATGGAAAACATGAATCTAGTTTTCATATTATGTTTTTAGGTTTTGCAGTTATTTTCTTAAGAAGCGTCTATGTTATAAACCTTGAACTAACCAAAGACTTGAATTCTAAGGTCATTCTTCACTTGTATTAAGGCATATCCACAAGAGAAGATTGGCATTTTTGTAAGGCGAGGAAAAGATGGACCACTTTCTATGGTTGAGTACAGTGAATTAGACCCTTCTTTGGCGAGTGCAATAAATCAGCAAACTGGCTGTCTTTGCTTTTGCTGGAGCAACGTATTGTCCTTTACTGCTTTTTTTCTTTTTGAGATATATTGCTTACTAACAATTCATAGTCTTATGCTTGCATATGCTTGAGGCAGTAGTTACTATGTGACACACACAAAAAAATATATATATATGCTTCTTCAAATCTTAATTATAGTTATCCACATACCATGTGAAATTCTAGAGAGAATATTTCAAATATTGTGCAGGTGGTAATTGTAACCTGATAAAAGCTCTTGGAGACATGTAGGACTTACAAAAATGCTATTTCAATGGTCAGTTTGTATTGAGGCAAAATATTGTTAAAAAATTTCCATAGTTTATACAAAACACAATTTTCCTTTAGTTATCTTTGGGGAAAAAATTCTTATGAACAAAAGAGTAAAATCCAAACAGGCAAAGAACTGAACTTTTATACCTCCTGCTTGAATAATCTATTGGTTAACTGTCTTACCTGCTTCCTTTGTAGCCTGGTTTGGATATTAAAGGGTCTTATTATTTTAGCTTCAAATCAGTCAGCAGACTATAAATGATTCAGTGCGTAATCTATGATGGATGATGCATCTGTTCACTTAAAATTGGGCCTTTTCCATCTTATTTCCAGACATATTTGAATAGCTCTCACTTTGTAGTTGTGACATTCTAACTAAATACAAATACAATTATTCTTGTGTGGTTGACATGCCATGCTTTATAGTATGGAAATTGAATTAAACACCAATACATCTAATTGCTTCTATTCTAAATGTTGCCTTCTGTATTACAGGTTTGCCTACATATGTTCACCTTGGATTTTCTAAACCAAGTAGCAAATGGTCTGGAAAAAGACAGCATGTTAGTAATGTTCTCTCTCTGTGTGTGGCGCGCACACATCTGGACATATATTTATATTCTTATATCAGATTCATCGATGTAGCATTTGGGTATATTTCATATTTCCACTCTAAGGAGGGAGATTCAAAGTGTAATGTGTTCCACTAAACATTCAGATATATGTAGTGCATGACTCTCATATTTTCTTGTCTCGAGAGTGAAATTATTTGTACTGCACAGAGCTTTATTTCATTTTTAACATGCAAGTTGTTACATTATTGGACCGTAAGCATCTGTAAATTTTGCGAAATTTTACCTAATAATTTAGAATAATTATTGCTTGTAATCACGACCATTGAGATATGATGTAGAAAGCTTTGCTATATGGTTGCAGATATCATTTTGCAGAGAAGAAAATTCCTTCAGTTCACTAACATATCGTGGGATACAAACTAGAACAATTTGTATTTGATGCATTTCCTTATTCTCCGTTCACAGCACTTTTTGAGGTAATATTATTCCTGAATCTACTAGAGCAATAGAAATTTCATGTCCTAAAATGTGTTGCTATTTAAGAAATAATTCATACATGACGCTGAATAAACCCTCGGACTATCTTCTCCGAATACATGTATTGCGTGACGAAGAATTTGCACCAGTGAAAAATGCTAATGCGTCAAATTTTGACACACCCGATAGTGCTCGCTTACTTGTTCTTCGCCTACATGCGCGTTGGGTGGTTGCTGCAGGTGGCTTCTTGACCCATTTAGTGCCCCTGTATGCTACTGTAAAGAACTTCCATTCACTTAATTTTTTAAAGGAATTTTTCCCCCTTTCTGTCAATGGGTCTGTTTTCTATCATTTAGGTGTGGAAGTTTCACCACTATGTTCATATGCGGGAGAAAATCTAGAAGCTATTTCCCGTGGCAGGACAGTTCACGCACCCTGTGAAATCTCATATTAGTTAAATCTCATATTGGAGCAAATCTCTCTATTTTCAATCAAAAGAGGCTTGTAATTGTCCCACATGTTTTCGTCAGAAAAAGGAACATATCTATATATATCTACGTCGATTAAGTCTATTACACACAAGGGCAAAATTTTTTTTTTCTATTAGTCTCTTCATATTGGTCTTGATGATCACATCTCAAGGATGCACAAAATTGACAGTTCACTATAACTTTCATTTGTATAGTGTACTTGTTTGAAACACTTTGTAGTATACTAATTTTTCCATATACATTCAATAATAATTGGAGGATTCATTGATGATACAAAATTTACAAACATCTATTCAAAGTGTGTGTGTGTGTGTTTACACACACTTTTAGTGAAACACACACAAGTGCGCGCACACTTTCAGTTATGTGTGATGAATGAATGAGTAGAGTACTTTTCACATACAACAATGGCACGACATCCTGGGCGGACAATGCTTTTGCTTTCAAGAAGAGTAACATGAGAAACATATAATGAACTCGTTTGTAGCGTTGCAAAAGGGAGTTTTTGCCTGCGGTTTCCTGACAGTGTTGGCACAAAGTTTAATTACATCTTGGGAACATTTCCTCTTAATCGTTATGCATTTTTTGCCTGTGATGAGATGGAACTGATGATTAAAGGTATGAGCCACAACAAACATAGCTAACCACATAACCATTTTGAGGACAAAAGACTCTCTTAGCACCCAGGGAGCAAATACCCCGGTACACTTATGAATAACAAAAACTAAGCAATGGCACTAGAATGTTAGAGGCGGCATTCTAATACACAACATAAATTAACCGACGGTACATTCTTACCTTTTTCAGATATTAAGGCTTCAGTGCAAGCTTTCTTGGCATCAAGGTCTCCATTAATGTCAGTCAATATCTGAGAATTTCAAAGTGAAAAAGGCTTCAATCAGCCAAGCATCATATAGCAAAATGGTGAGAGTTATACAGGGATATGTTGCAATAAGTGCCATGATATTAGATTGTGTAGTTTCTTATGATAATCTTTTGGAAAATCCAATAAAGCAGAGGGAAAAAATGATCATACATCCCCAGCTACAATACTAGTCCCTACAGAGAAAGATGAGGAAAAAGATAGGAAAAGAATGAGGGAACACAGTGCCTAGAAAATCTCCAATAAATCTAGATTGAACAATTTAGATCACAATCCATTATGTTGTTCTAAACTTGATTTGTTTTTCCAAGTCAGAGAAGATAAATTATCAGCATGGATCTTACAACTGCATGAAGCCTAATTACTGTAAAATATGAATAATAATTTTTTATCTGAATTTATGGTCGCTAAGCAGGCTACTATAGTTCATTCATCTTTTACTGTATGCATTCTCCACCTGATTACAATACATATCTTGGGAAAGTAAATCATTACAAAATTGTAAATCCATCAAAGCTAACCTTAACAACATCATCTAGTCCTCGAGTTTCTGTCAACAGCTTGGAACTCTTGTCTTTCAGGACATTAGCTAAAAAAAAAACAATAATCGAAAGATGCGCATCAGCACTTTTTCCTTTATTTTCAACTTTTCTCTTTCATACTTTCCACACTAGTGAGTCGACTTTGCTTTCTCTTTAGATCCATCTGACTTCTCACAGGCTAATTCAAGATCCTCGTATGTGATAAATAAGTCAGGGTCAAACTCCAGGGCCCACATCATCTGTGAATACATTAATAATAGGAAGACAAAAGGAGTCAGGAACAAAAATAACCTAAAACTGCAAAATACATACTGAAGAGAACGGTAATTTCTCTCTTGTTCAAGTAAGTCTCTAATGGCAAAGATAGCTGGTGCATTAACGGAGGTTAGTGGACAGTGGATTTAATACAACTTCAATATTCCAAAGTGCATTCTAACTGTTGCCACCTACATTTTTGGCAACTAAGCTTCAGTCTTCTTTGTTGAGTTTGTTTCCTTTACAAGCATAGTTATGAAACCCATATCGAAATACAAAGGCAGACCAGAAACCCAGGAATCTGAAGACCCAATTTTGTTCAACCGGTTGGTTTGTCCAAAATAATAAATATTTAAACATTTGATTCTTCCCGGTTTTGGTCCTAAAGACATATTTATAACCCATTCATTTTCTACTTAAACAGCTTAACATAGTGTTGAAATGGGTCTATAATATCAAAATGGGCATCACTAACGTTTCTATAATTAAACAAAAAATTGGGCACGGAAAGGTTAAATTATTATTATTGTAATTAGTGCAAAATCTTATAAAACTTAGTGCAAAATCATATAAAACTTATACTTTATCTCAAATAAATAAATAAAATACAGCGTCCTTCAAAATCACATGGATTAGTAAAATGGAAGAAAACTTAAGCTCGCACTATACTTGAGTATGCCCCTTACAACGCAAAGTAGAACAAGAAAATCCATGTTCAGTATGGGATAATTCACTACTGACCGACAGCAGCAAATCAACCAGTAGTAAGATGCGAGGTGATGAGATACAAGGAAGTCAAAGCTCAGTCTGTGCACCGGTGGACCTCATTATGCCGTCAAGGGCTAAAGAAATTCAGGAGTCAATGACGAGATTAGTACAACAATTCATAAGTCAAGTCCAAGTAAGAGAAGCATTGAAGATTGGGTTTGATTTGGATGCAAGAGAGCCAAGACAAAAACTTTTGATTGAAGGATCAATCATGTGAAAGAAATAGAGTTTGAGGCCTGAAAGAGCATAAAAATAAATTTTTGGTTGATTTAGAGCAAATCAAGAAGCTCAAGGACTTAGGTGCAAATTTAGAAAAACCGTGTTTGGAGCCATGCGGTCGCACCTCTCAACCATGCGGCCGCACATCATGCGCCAAATTAGACAAAATGCAAGGTGTGGCCGCACCGTTGAAGCAGTGCGCCCGCACCAGCTAGGCAGCAGCACCACATCTGGATTCCTAAACCTTTTTGTTCCTTTTTTTTTTCTCATTTTTCTTGTAATTATTTTGGTTCCAAAACACCCTCTAGTATAAATAGGAGCCATTTGATGTCTTTTAGGGTTAGCTTGGTACTTGGAAACAAAGTGGAGGCTATTATCTTTCTCTTCTATTTTTCTTGTTCTCATAGAACTTGATAAACTTTTAAGGGTTGATTTCTCTTGTGAATTTGATCATATATCTTGAGTGCTTTCATCCATTACTCTTGGGGGGGATTAGGGTTCGTTGCTTAGTTTTACTTGAGTTGGTTTGTTTGAGTTCAAGATTAAGCACCTCCAATTTTTAGCTTCCTTGGGAAGATTCAATCAATGCGGAAATCTTTGGTTAATATTCCAAGGGGGTTCACATCATTTGGTATCACAGCAAGGTTCTAAAAATTGGCATCTATCCTATATCTTTTTTGTTCTTGTTGTTGTTCTTCAATTATTAAAAAAAAAAAAGTCTTGAAAACAAGAAAGAAACTTGTTCTATCATCCTTTACATATTGTGTTGTTACTTCTTGCTATTAATATCCATCTAGAGTTCCCAACTACCAACTTATTGTCATTTATTAGCCTATTCAATGATTGAGTAATAAATAGTTGTAGTAATGCCTTAGAGAAATCTTCATCTATTGCGACTTACTTGATCAACACCAAACACCTAAATTTGGTTGTTAGATTATTTGTGGGTAGTTGTCCATTGTCTAATTCACTTGGAAAAATTGTTTGCTCTTGATCAAGGGTTATTTCATCTTTTGAAACCTTTGCATTTATTTCATTGTCTTGTTCCTACCATTGTACGTCCTTGTTGGTAGTAAATAAGAAATTCCACTTACTATCAAGTGTACTTTGCCACTCTTCATTGATTATTGTGGTAAAATTCTCAAAGAGTAACTTACCTGAATTAGTTTTTTACATCCTTCAGAGGACTTGTTTGGAAGAGATTAGAGTGGAAAAATTTAGAGTAGTGAGCTCAATTTTGAGTTAGATTCTCAATTTGTGTGTGATACATGACAGAAAATTAGTGAGGACACTTTTCACACTTGCACACCATGTCTCATTCCAATGATACAAGTTACGAACCCAATGCTCAAAATCAAGATCGGGGGGGAGATGCTACAAACTCTTTCAATGAATATTACAAGACAATTTGAAGTTATTGGTAGGAGGTTGGATAGTTTGGAAGAAAGAAGGGAAGAGACACCACCAAAGAGAAGTGATAATAGAAGAAGAGATAGGAGGGAAGTTAAGGGTGAATTTGTTGATGATTTTAATAGTAATGTTGATAGTGAACCAAATTGGGATGTTGGGAGAAATAGAGGAGCTAGGTATGATAAGGGTAATAGAGGAGAACGCCGGGGAAGGAATGGAATAGATGGGAATATTGGGAACCTCAATATGAAGAATCCATCATTCTAAGGGAAGAGTGATCCCAAGGCTTACATGGAGTGGGAAAGAAAAATAGAGTTAATATTTGAGTGTTACCACTACTCCAAGGAGAAGAAGGTAAAGATAGCGGCGGTTGAAATCACCGACTACACTTTGGATTGGTAGGACAATGTCATACTCACTAGGAGGAGGAACTTGGAGAAGAGTGTAAGCACTTTGGTTGAGTTGAACACTATCATAAGAAAGAGGTTTGTATCCAACCATCACTACCAGGTGCTTTATCAAAAATTGCAAACTCTTACTCAAGGGTCTAAGAGCGTTGAGGATTATTACAAGGAGACGGAGAAGGCAATGATGAGGGCCAATATAGAGGAAGATAGAGAGGCCACCATGGCCCGATTCCTTGGTGGATTGAATAGGGAGATAACCGATATGGTGGAACTGCACCATTATGTGGATTTGGAGAAACTTGTACATAAGGCTATCAAGGTGGAAGATCAATTGAAAATGAGGGATAGGCCCACTAAGAAGAGTCATGAGAGATTCCAACCAAGTTCGAGCTCTTCTAGGAAGCCTCAATAGGGAAATGAGGGAAATGATAAGGTGACGACAAAAGATAAGATTGAATCTTCAAATAGGAGTGAAGTATTGGCCAACAAGGATAAATCAAAGGTCGGGAGCATATCCACCAAGAGTAGGGATGTGTGTTTTAAATGCTAAGGGAAAGGGCATTATTCTAGAGGGTGTCCTAATAAGAGAGTGATGGTAATTCGAGATGGGGAATGGTTTCTGGAGGATGACGAAGAGAAAGGTGAGCAAGGTGAGAGTGATAGTGACAAAGATGTGGAAGAGGTTGTTAGTCTACCAAGTCCTTGGTTTCCATGAGAGCCCTCAACACAAGACTAGTGACAAAAGAGAGCAAAGAGAAAATATTTTTCATACTAGGTGTCGTGTGGGGAACAAGGTGTGTAGTGTGATTATTGACATGGGAAGTTGCACAAATGTGGCAAGTTCAACCATGGTTGATAAATTGGGACTATCAACAATAAAACATCCTAATCCCTATAAGCTACAATGGTTGAGTGAATATGGAGAGGCAAGGGTAACTAAACAAGTGCTCATCAATTTCTATATTGGGATATATAAGGATCAAGTATTGTGTGATGTGGTTTCTATGCAAGCCACCCACATCCTGCTAGGAAGGTCAAGGAAATTTAGATCGGAAGAGCTATGCATGATTGGAGGAAGAATACTTATATCTTTCATGTGCAAGGCAAACCAGTGGACTTGTTGCCATTAAGTCCAAAAGAGGGAAAGAAAAAAGTAGGCTTTCATACAAAAAGTGGGGAAGTAGAGAGAGTGGTAAAGGGAAATCAACAAGTCTTTGATGATTTACAAAGAGTCCCCACTAGACCTTTATGAAACTCACAAATCCCTCCCCAATTTGGCTATTGATTTGTTGCAAGAATTTATCTTATATCGAGTTAGAGTTGTTTTGTTTCCTACTCTCAAGCGCCAAGATTTTTTCTTAACACTCAAAGTACATCTTCGGGAACATCTAGACATCCATTGGTCGGAATTTTGGGCACCTCAGCAAATCGACATATTTGGCAATGCTCAGTTCCGATGAAGAGTCACTCACTTTTTGATAGTTATACGATTCCAGAAGATGATCTAGAATTGGGTCAATCACGTTTATTAGAAGTTAAAAGGATAATGCCACTTATATTTCTAACATATTCTTTAAAGAAATTTTTAGACTATATGGAGTTCTTAGGAGTATAGTATGTGAAGTTCCTTAGCCATTTCTGGAAAGTTTTATGGAGAAAAACGGGGACTAAGCTATTATTTTCAATCACTTGTTACCCTGAAACCGATGGCCAAACCGAGGTGGTAAATAGGACCTTAACACAACTCTTACGAACTATCATTGGGAGCAATTTGAAAAGTTGGGAGGAGAGTTTTCCTTTTATTGAGTTTGCCTATAATAGAAGTGTGCATTCTACTATCAGTTTTTCTCCTTTCGAAATTATTTATGGTTTTAATCCCTTGACTCCTTTGAATTTGATTCCTTTACCTGTTGATGAAAGAAATATCTTAGATGGAAAGAAGAAGGTCGAGTTGGTAAAAACTTTTCATGAAAAGGTAAAGCTCCAAATCGAGAAGAAAAATAAACAATATGCTTCTCAAGCTAACAAGGGAAGAAGGCATATCAATTTTGAGCCGGGAGATTGGGTGTGGTTACGCTTGAGGAAAGAAAGGTTTCCCAATCATGCAATAATCGGAAAATTTTATTACCATCATTCAATACATTTGAAAACGTAAGTTTAGCGACAAATATGCAATATCACCAAATTTAAATTTGTCATCTCTATAATTAAAGTTAATCACAAAATATAAGAGAGTCCAATCTGAATAATAGATCATGAAAGACAAAACATGAGTCAAACAATATTTATAAGTATTAAAAATGTTTGTTTTAAATATTGTTACGTATTGTTTTTGGAAAGATGAAATGTAATGAGAATTCAAATAGAAAAATATGTTATAATTTACATTTAACTTATTAAGTCATCATCAACTCAATGCATAACATTTTACACCAAATTGAAATCGTCATATCTCAGACAATTCAATTGAAGCAAGGTCAGATATGGGACGTATTTGCGGAAAGAAGCGACGCTTCTCTCATAATAAGGGAATAAATATTCAAATCTAATTAATCTAGAAATTGGGGGACAAAAAATGAGATACGATAAGCATCACATTTTAATTAATTTGAAAATGGAAGGAATCCTAACTATAAGAATGGCAATGGGACAGTTTCTGGTCAGATACACCTCTCTTGTACACTATGCAGCGACCGGAATTTTCATAAATGAAAATTATTACTTCAATGAATTTAAAGAAATCTTGACGTGTCGTTACCACCCTAATCTATTATTTTAAAATTGATCACAATGAACATTTTAAAGAAATTCGCGTCACTCATCTAATTTATTTAAAATGAGAACACGATTTTGTAATTAGATTTCTAGCTTGAGTACAATTATTTAATATTTTCGTGAATTTGCATATAACGTCCAATATATCATTGGATTAATTAATGATCCAATTTTTTAAGTTCAAAGTTCAAAATTTATATTTAAGCCCAATTCTCATTTATTCCGTCTAAGAAATTTTAAAGGGAAATTTAGATCTGGCAAGCTGTTTTTCTAATGAATTGCACATATACCTTCATTTTGTTTATTTTGCAGATTTACACTTTACAGTTGCATGTTTGCATCTATTTTTGAGGGGGTATTTTTTTATTATTTTTAATTCTATTTGTGGTTTTTAAATTATTTAATATATTAAATTTATTATATAAACATTATCTGAAGGTTGCGTTTTAAACTTTCACGTAATTTTCTATAGATCATGTCTTTGATATTTATCTGTAAATTTTTGAATTTAAAATTTAAAACATATAATTTTATCCTTGGTTTACATCTTTTTTGTTAGTTACATATATGTGCTATTCGCTTAATTAATAATATTTTTTTTTGCAATCGCTTAATTAATAATAATTAATAATTAATTGTTAATCAAATTATTAGATTAAAAAATAAAGTAGGAAGATATTTTAAAAAAATAATAAAATAAATTAGGGAGATATTAGGTAATTGCACAATTTAGAAAGAGTCCTCTTTTCGACTGGGTGTTACGGGTGTCAAAACTCTAGATCTGTCGGTAGCTATAGAATTAATCAATTAAATAATTAATTGCCCAAATAAAGCAATAAATGTTAGAAATTTCTCTGTTTAAGATGATAGTGGACTTGGAGCATGACTTGCTAGGCCTAAAAGTTTTGCTTGTGAAATATTTATATTTCTCCATTAATGTCAGAGGTAGAAGTACAGTTATGGGAAATTTAAATATATGTGTATAAACACTTTATGTGTAGTTAAAGATCCCTCAAAAATTTTATAAGAAAATGATGTTAGTTCGTTTTAAGTTCTTTGTTTTATTGCAATACAACTAATTTAGTTATTACTTAATTTCAAAACTACAGGTCTACCTCGTTTAAATTTTACTACATCAAGGACTTCACCATATGTTCTTTCAAATGTGAAATATGATTTTCATCTAATGTTAGTTCGATTTAAGTTCTTTGTTTTATTGCAATATAGTTAATTTAGTTATTATCTAATTTTTCGAAACTACATGTTAAATTTTAATACATCAAGATTGGTGTACTTCACTATATGTTCTTAAAATAGGAATTGGTTGAGTCATCATTACCGGTGTGATACATCCGGAGGATGATACATTATGTTGGGGTGGAGTAGTTGATACAGGAATTAATACGTTTTGGGTTAGTTAAAAACAACCCAATCACCTTACAGTTGAATTGGAAATAGTAGTGGAAAAGAATGCATGTAGTTGAGATCTTAAAATTATTAGGAACAAGTTTTCTTTTGTTGCTTTGATTAGTTTAAAAATTGTGCTTGTATATGACAGTATATTCACGAGAAAGTATTATATTCTCTATCTTATTTTTAAAACTCCACCATACGCAAAACTCCTAGAGATGATTCGTTCATATGACACTGGCACAAATTTGATACAACTGCCCTCCCATTGGTATGATACGACCAAATCAAATGATACGTTCATGTGACAGCCATCTCTTACATTTTTGTATCAGTGAAGGAGAAAACCTCCCTTCGGTCGGTGATTATGTCCTAGGAGTCCAAATTTGGTTATTGATTAAGTACTATAGGCTTTTTTTTTTTTTTAACAAAACCATTGATACTCAAAAAGTTCTAAAGGTTTAACAATAGTCATCAAAGTAATAATTAAACCAACAATATTCTAAGTGGGTTAGGCAAAGCATCAATTCTTAATCCAAAACAAAAGCTTGTTGTCGCATTTAGGAAGCAGTTGCCTTCAAGCCCTCAACATTCTAGGAGGCCCTCAACATTCCAGATTCAGCGATACTTGATAAAGCCAACTTCCTTAGCGTTGCTGCGGAAACACTACCTACATTAAACCATACTTCTTGATGATTCCATGTGGGTTTCCACATACGCGGCTATTATTGAGTACTATAGGCTTCATTTTGATGGTTCACAATGGTAAATAAACATGTAATAATTCAACGATTTTAAAGATTAAAGGCACATGATACCACCACATACCTTGAGGCTGAGTGGTGAAGAAGAGGGTCTTCACGTTAGTATTTCTTCACATAGATAAGTCGACGTTAATTATGTATTAGAATTGAAAATTCTGATATCCAATTCCCTCTTGTATATATAATTATATTTGGGTTGGCAAGATGGATTTTCAAATTCAATGGTTTTGAAATTCGAGTTGATAATGTACATAATCCCAACAAATTTCTTCAAACTGCATTCTGTTAACTTGCTTTATCTGAGGATGTTGGTGATTAATTAATAATTAATTAATTATTATTATTATTGTTTGGTTGTATAATTTATTATCAATAATAGGCTACTTAGTCTTGACAATAAAGAGTGTATTTATGTTATTTATTCATTCTATGATATATTGTTGAAAGCCTAGTCTAAGTTTGACCATTTTACCTAAAGACCCCAATTTTAAATGTTTAAATTCAATCCCTTATCTAAGCCCAAGTTTTAATGTATTCTAAGACCAAACCTTAATCTACAAGAAGCCCAATTGTAGTACAAGCCCAAGTTTAAATGTATTCTAAGACCAATTTACAAGAAGCCCAATTGTAGTACAAGCCCAAGTTTTAAAATCCAGAATTGATAAAGCCTTTTTAAGCCCAAAGTTTTAACAATTCTTACAAACTAAAGTAAGACATGCCAAACACGCCTTTGACCCAGTTGAAATCATTCAGATTTCCGGCTGACCAATTTTACCTCTTGTGTCTCAGCAAACATAAACTCCCTTAATCTCTCACCCATCCCACCCACTTTCCCACGTTCCCTTATTAGATGAGAGTGTGTATATATAATATAAATGCAGCAAAAGAGAGTCAGCCATTCACCTACAAAGTTACAATGCACTACAAACCAGCACACGTCTCAACAGAAACTATACACATATACAGCGTCTTATTCATGTACAAACACTTAATTCACATATTTACATCCATTACACACACAGTTTCATACATCCAGATTACCACAGTCACTTCAAAGTTTTACCCAACTCACTATACACAGTTCATTTATCTTCTGCCAACATTCTTTCACTACCCCATGTATACATACATACATACATACATACATACATACATATACAAACATCTTTGTGCAGCCACTATTGCCTTTTCGTTTGAACTTCCGAATTCAACTCCGATCAAGTACCATTCAGCCACCGATCAAGCACCATTCAGCCACCATCCCTTCCTCCTGATTCATCCACAGCCAACATTCACACTAAAAAAAGGGGTGGGGGATGCAGAAATGGAGCCGCAGTCACTACCGGCTGCATACCGTCGCGATGTCGCCGGTCACTGGCCACCACCACCCATTCAGCCCAAACTGAACCCCATAACCAGAAATCAATAGCCAAAAACCCATGAACCCCAACGTACCTTAGCCAAAACTTTGGCCGAAATACCGAACCCGGTCGCGACTCGCGAAATCGAACCCTGCGCTGTCGCTCAAACTAGAAATACCAGAGCCCAATGCCATACTCGAACCACTCCCATTCGCGAACCCCTTTGTCATTCGAGCCCATGTCCTGCTATTTCTCTCTGCTATTAGAACTGAGCACCCCAAACCGCGAGGGATGTCGAAGCCAGCCTTCGGACCAATTGCTCGAACTCCTATCATCGCCACTTATTCTGTTCTCTATTCACCCGAAATCAATGAACAAGAACTCCCCGTATCTGAATCGAGCTCCATCGCCCTTGCCTCTGCATTTGAACAAAATTGAGGAAAGAGTTTAGGGATTTCGATTTAATTGAATCCCATTTGCACCCCTAGTCCCCAAGTTTCACTCTGTGCTATTACGGTCCTTAGTGTCTGTTCAATGCTTTATCTAGTCCAAATATTTTAACTCTATGGGAATCAGCCCCTATAGTTTACCTTTTTCTGATTTTAGTCTCTATGGTTTTATTCATATTTAAATTGATCCAAAAGTTTTAGTCTTATCCATTTTAGTCCCTAAAGTTTTGAAAAACTCTATTTCAATCCCAATGGTTTTGAAAAATAAATTTTTAGCCCTAAACTTTCTATTAAGTTACGTTTTAGTCTAAAACTTTCAAAATTTAGTTATTTTACCCTAAATTTCAAAGTTCACAATTTAAGTTTATAATTTTATTTAGTTTTAAATATTTTCAAATTTCTAACATTAATTATTTATTTATCTAGACGAGAAGCATTATTTAACACAAGAATAATCTGCCTTGTAGCTCAAACTCGAAAAAGGAAAGCGTATTAAGGTAGATTCTTTACTTTTTCAAAGTTATATGTGCACGTTCTATGAAAAATATGATGCAATTACATGTTATGTATTCATGCATGTGTTTATGTGATTTTTGAAAATGGCATAAAAAGTGTGTGCATAATATAGCTCACCTTAATCGGGAACTCACAGACTTAGCTCACTTTAATCAGAAGCTCACAGACTTAGCTCACCTTAATCGGGAGCCCACAGACCTAGCTCATCTTAATCGGGAGCTCACATGCTTAGCTCGCCATTTTGGCAGGCTCACAGATATAATTGCATATGTACATGTGTTTAATTGCATAATATGAATTGCATGTTTAAAGTTAGTGAATGGGAATCTACTAAGTGTTTCTTTGAAACACTCACCCTTTATTTCAAAACCTTTCAGTGTCTGGAACTGGTATCGACTCAATCGAGGATGGCAATTGAAAGAAAAAAATTGAATTGTTTAATTGTTAAAGTTTTCTTCCGTTGAAATAATTATTGACAATGTTGTTATTTCAAAGTTTGAACATTTCATTATTACTGACAATATTTTCATTTGAAATTGTTTATGAAATATTATTATGATATTTAAATAAAAAGAAAAAAATTTTCCGCACATACTTATATGAATGTTTAACTTCTGCGTTTATTAAAAAAGAAGTAGAAAAAGAAGTTTAGTATTGTCTCGGGTGCTTAGAATTTAGATCATTATAGTTTAGTATCAGAGCCAGGTCTATATTTCTGTAGACTCTCTTAAAAAATATTTTTGAAAAAAAAAATTTCTATGTTGAATTAATTGCCACCCGCTGTCGTTCACGTTGCCAACTCCAGGTAAAGTTATTTATTGTTTTCAAGAAATTATTTACTTGGCTACAATTTTACAAGTCATATTTTTATTTTTGTATTTGATGGAAATTTATGCATGCATTTGAGAAAAGAAAATTACATAATATAGACTGGCAGATAACATGGAAAAGTTAAAAGTATCTATCGTATCCTAATAAAGAAAGAAATTTTAATTAGAGTTTGAGTTGCCATGAGCATAATACGATCATAACTTGTATTTTAAGAAAGACGTAACCAACTTAAAGATAAAGAAAATTTCTTTTAAGTCATTGAAATATGGCTAAAAGTTATTAAAGACCACAACTAACTAGATCTTGCATAATTGTGAATAGATATGGCAGCGAATAATGGAAATAGACAGGCTGAGACAGCTAGACTAGCATATGAGAACTTCGTAGCTGACCTTAGCTGGACCAAGAGTGAGCATGTGGGTCGTGTTTGTGCAGCCTATACCTGAGCCATGAACTTTGGATATCAGATGACCACAGCTCGATCCATCCGATATCTAACAGACACGTTCAGCGAAGAAGTTATTAGCGAAGGCAGACTGTCAGGGATATTTGGTTAGGCTTCAAGGAAAACCTTCTAAGAATATATCCCTGGACAATGTACCAGTGGTACATGAGTACCTCGATGTGTTTTCCAGGGATATGTCGGGTGCTTCACCCGATAGACAAGCAAAACTAACCATCAACCTAGTACAAAGAGCCACTTCTATCTTCAAAGCTCCTTATGAGATGGCACTGAAGGAGCTACAAGAGTTAAAAGTTCAAATAGAAGAACTTTTGAAGAAGGGCTTTATCAGGCCAAGTGTGTCTTCTTGGGGAGCACCGGTCCTGTTCGTGAAGAAGAAGGACGGGACTATGAGAAAATGTATTGACTATCATGAACTAAATAAGTTGACAATTAAGAACAAATACCTACTCCTGAGGATTGAGGATTTGTTTGACCAGCTGAAGGGAGCAGTTGTCTTCTCTCAGATTGAATTAAGGTTAGGCTATCACCAACTGAAGATCAAGTCAGTAGATATATCCAAAATGGCATTCAAAACCCGTTACGGGCATTATGGTGCCATTCGGTCTGACAAATGCCCCTGCGGTATTTATGGATTTGATAAATAGAGTGTTCCACCAGTATCCAGATAGGTTTGTCATTGTGTTCATCGACAACATTGTAATATACTCGAGGAGTTTGGAATAGCATGTCGAACATCTGAAGACTATGTTGGAAACTCTGCAAAGGGAAAGATTGCACGCTAAATTCAAGAAGTGTGAATTTTGGCTAGATTGTGTAGGGTTCTTGGGCCACATAGTGACAGCCGGGAGGATTGAGGTGGACTCCACTAAAGTTGAGGTTGTTACTAACTAGTCTTTCACTACCAACTCCACTGAAGTGAGAAGCTTTCTAGGTTTCGCCAGATATTATCGGCGATTCATAGTGGGTTTCTCTAAGATGGTGGATCTAATGAAACGGCTCACCCGAAAGGGTGAGAAGTTTGTTTAGACGGATAAGTGTGAATAGAGTTTCCAAGAGTTGAAAAAGAGATTAGTTTCGCCACCAGTGTTGACGATACCAGATGGCTCCGACAGGTTTGTAACCTACAGTCACGCAACAAAACTGGGGTTAGGTTGCGTTTTCATGCAAAAGGGTAATGTGATTGCCTATGCATCTAGGCAATTTAAACCCTATGAGGAGAATTATCCGACCCATGATCTCAAACTCGCTGATGTAGTGCACGCTTTAAAGATCTGACGCCATTATTTGTACGGGAGTAAATGCGAGATTTACATTGACTAGAGATTTACACTGACTATAAGAACCTTAAATACTTCTTCACTCAAAAAGAGTTAAACATGAGGCAAAGAAGATGGTTGGAGTTGGTTAAGCACTATGACGGCGACATTATATACCATCCGGGTAAGGCTAATGTAGTCACAGATACCTTGAACAGGAAGAGTATGGGTCAATTATTAGCATTCGGTACAATCCAAGAATGGTTAATTAAGGATTTTGAAGATTTGAGGATCGAAGTAGTTGCACCACAGAAATAGTGATCGAAAGTGATTGCTAGTTTGACGGTTAAACCGGATTTCAAAGACAGAATGTAATGACTCAGAATACAACCCGACATCCAATTTTTTACCCTAACTAAATACCCATTCTCGAGGTTGAGGATTTGTTTGACCAGCTGAAGGAAGCAGTTGTCTTCTTTCAGATTGACTTGAGGTCAGGCTATCACCAACTGAAGATCAAGTCAACAGATATATCCAAAATAGCGTTCAGAACCCATTACAGGCATTACAGTGCCCTTTGGTTTGATGAATGCCCTGTGATATTTATGGACTTGATAAAGAAAGTGTTCCATGAGTATCTGGATAGGTTTGTCATCGTATTCATCGACAACGTCTTAGTATACTCGAGGAGTTCGGAACAGCATGTCGAACATCTGAAGACCATGTTGGAAACTCTACGAAGGGAATGATTGTACACCAAATTCAAGAAGTGTGAATTTTGGCTAGATCGTGTAGGGTTAGTGACAGCTAGGAAGATTGAGGTAGACACTGCTAAAGTTGAGGCTTTTATTAACTAGTCCTCCACTACCAACGCCGCTGAAGTGAGAAGCTTTCTAGGTTTAGCCGGATATTATCGGCAATTCATAGAGGGTTTAACCAAGATAGTGGGTCCAATGACATGGCTCACCTGAAAGGGTGAGAAGTTTGTTTAGACGGATAAGTGTGAATAGAGTTTCCAGGAGTTGAAGAAGAGATTGGTTTCGGCACTAGTGTTGATGATACCAGATGGCTTTGACGGGTTTGTAATCTACAGTGACGCATCAAAACTGGGGTTAGGTTGTGTTTTGATGCAGAAGGGTAATGTGATTGCCTAGGCATCTAGGCAATTGAAACCCTATAAGGAGAATTATCGGACACATGATCTCGAACTCGCTACTGTAGTGCACGCTTTAAAGATCTGACGCCACTATTTGTACAGGAGTAAATCCGAGATTTACACCGACCATAAGAACCTCAAATACTTCTTCACTCAGAAGAAGTTAAACATAAGGCAAAGAAGATGGTTGGAGATGGTCGGTGTAAATCTCGGATTTACTCCTGTACAAATAGTGG
>CAVNYN010227664.1:6717-23726 GCA_963692815.1 Nyctanthes arbor-tristis
CCCCCCCCCCCCCCCCCCCCCCCCCCCCCCCCCCCCCCCCCCCCCCCCCCCCCCCCCCCCCCTGTGGAATTGAAATTGGAACCCATGAGCCAATATTTGGACAGTCCATTTGAGCTAATATTTTCCGATAGAAACAAAGTTATGGAGACCTCTATAAAGATCATATTTGTAAAAATGTGAGGGAAAAAAAAAACATGTAGTTTCATAAAACAACAAGCGGTTTTTTGTGTTTTTATAATTATAAATGGTCTTCATAACGGAGCACCGGTTGTTTTTTAAGAAAAGTTAACTTGATTTGTACTATTTGATCAATAAAGTATGCAAAAAAATAAAAAAAAAAAGTTTCATAAAAAGATACACACTTGATATGATTCTATTTTTCAATATCTCATTATTTTTTAATTAATAGTAATCACATGAACATGTGTATTTTGTATAACTTTTTATCAATTTTTTTTACAAATACTACATCCGTCTCAAAAAGATGGTCCTATTTCTTATTTCACATAGATTAAGAAAAGTTTATTTAATAGTATGAGAAATGTAAATTTTAACTTCATTTCTCTATTATACCATTTTATTTATTAATTATTACACTTTAGTAATTATATTTTTGGGATAATTATGCGCATTAAATAGGGGCATATAAGAAAACTAATATTTCAACTGTTTTTTAAAAAGGAAACTGAACTATATTTTGAGACGAACAAAAAAAGAAAGGTGGACCATCTTTTTGGGACGAAGGTAGTAGTATTTTCCAAATTCACTCCATGTCATTAGACCTTAAAGGTCTCGACGAAAAGTCTCATTTAATTGGCTCTTTGATACAATGGGAGATTGGGCAGAGGATGTGAATTAGGAGATAAGTAGATATGGTTGAATCTGAAACCTTTTCTGCAAAATTTGAGCATCCGACTATTGCACCATGGAACCACCTCATTTTTCTTTAGTCAAGCTTTGAGTTACTATTATACTATTATTATCTATGAAAAGACAAGATATTTTCAATAATAATTCCTTGCTTTTATCTTTTTATATTATTATTATATTCATTTTTTCCCAATTTTTGTGCATATTTTTTTTGTTCGTAAATACAAAGGGGAGATAGGGTAGGGGAAATATGGGAGGGCAAGGGTGTCAGATGTGGTTCGAACTCGATATTTCTAACCTGAAACATAAATATCTTAGTCACTGCATAACTTATTCGAACCACCAAAAATTTCTTAATATTTTACATTTTGTATAAATCTGCTTTTCTTCCGCTGCCCCTAGTTAACTCAGTCAATCATGAGTATTACACTTTTATTATTTAATTTAATGAAAACTACATAAAAATAGCAATAAACAGCGTGCTTCATGCTTGTTCACATACTCTTCAATGTTTCAATCTATTTAATTTAATTAATTATTTTTGACCGCTGTAAACGCTTCAATTTATTTTATATATATATATATGTATATGTATATATATAAAAGTAGAGTTTGTCTGACTCTATTTGATTGTCGGGTACAATTAAAAATAATTTTTCCGCTCATTGTCTGGCTTCCTTAAAAACCAATTAGCTGACGTCATTATTCTATTATTATACATTTCTTTATTAATGTACTTTTTCTTTTGATTATTTAATTTAATATTTTTATTTTGAAACTCTATCTACATATTAATTTACTATTTTTATAATTTCATGATTTTATATTCTCCTGTTATATTATATTTTACTTTCTCAGCAATTAATATCCATAAAACAAACGCGTGTGAAGTATAGTAGTCTGTAAATGCATAGGTGTGAAACTAATATAGATTATGCTATCGGATTTTATTGCTTTTAAATGAAATAAAAAATAAGAATTAGTAAAAAAATTATTAGTTCAATTATTATACTTTTCTTTATTGTTATATTTTTCCTTTTACTCATTTGTATAATAGGTTTGAATTACATGAAAATAGATAATATATCAATCTTGATTTCAATATTACTTTTCATTATTATTATACTTTTCCTTTTAATCATTTAATTTAATATTTTTTTGGACTCTATCTACGTATTACATTTTGGTTAGAAATGTCTCATATTTGCCTAATGGATTTCAATTTTACTTTGTTCGATTGTATAATTTCATCATTTTATTTTCTCATACTTCATTGTATTTTATTTTATCAGCATAATATATCCAAGAAACGCACGAGTGTGAAACGAATAGATATTATACTATCGAGTTTTATTATCTTTAAAGGAAATAAAAAATAAGAATTAATAAGGAAAATTATTGGTTCAATTATTGTACTTTTTCTTATTGTTATAATTTTCCTTTTAATCATTTCATTTAATATTTTTATTTTGAGATTCTATCTACACATTTTGATTAGATATATCTTATATTTGTCTAATGGATTTGAATTACATTAAAATAGATAATATATCAATCCAGATTTCAATATTATTATATTTTTCCTTTTAATCATTTAATTTAATATTTTTATTTTATGATCTATCTTCATATTACGTTTTGGTTAGATATATTTTATATTTGTCTAATGGATTTCAATTTTATTTTGTTCGATTGTATAATTTCATGATTTCATGTTTTCCTACTCCATTGTATTTTACTTTGTCAGTGTATGTAAATGCCCTGAGTTCTAAGCACACAAGACGCTACTAAATTTCTTTACTTTTCTTCATTAAATGCGGAAAGTTGACATTTGTATAAAATAAGTGCGAAAATTTTTTCTTTGTTTCTTTAAAATAAACTACATAGTATAAAATTTCATAAATATTTTCCAAAGTAACCATTGTCAAAAAATTAACAAATACTCAAATCATTGTCAAAATATTTAACTTTGAAAAATAGCAGCAATGTCTGCAAAAATAAACAGAGACATTAATCAATAAACATTTATTCATTTTCCTTTTTTTCAATTGTCATCCCCGGTTGAGTCGCTGTCAATTTCAAAACCTAAAATGTTTTGAAATAAAGGGTGAGTGTTTCAAAGAAACACTCAGTAGATTTTCGCGCAATAACTTTTAAATATACAATACATATTACGCAATTTAAACACATGTACATGTGCAAATTATATTTGTGGACTTGTCTTAATACAAGCCAATTGTCTATGTCTGTAGGCCTTTCAAAATGACGAGCTAAGTCTTTGAGCTTCCGATTAAGGTAAGTTAATTATGCGCATACTTTCATATTCATATCATAAATCACATAAGCACATGCATAAACCCATAACATGTAATTGCATCATATCTTTCATAAAACGTGCATATATAACTTTGAAAAACAACTTTAGTAAGGAAATCTACCTCGTTACGCTTTTCTTTTTCAAGTTTGAGCTATAGGGCATGCTAATAGTGCGTCAAATTATGCTCCTCATCTAGAAAAAATATTTAATAACTAAAGTTAGAATTTTGAAAATATTTAAGACTAATTAAAAGAATGAAATTAAATCGTGAACTTTGAAATTTTGGGTAAAAATAACTAAATTTTAATAGCTTTGGATTAAAATACAATTTAATAAAAAGTTTGGAGCTGAAATATAATTTTTCAAAACTTTTGAGACTGACATAGAGTTTTTAAAACCTTAGAGACTAAAATCGACTTAACTGAAAGTTTTGGGACCGACTTAAATAACTTACAAAGCTAAAGAAATATTGAAGACTAACTTAAATAAGAAATAAGTAAGATGACTGAAATTTGCTCAGATATAACGTCAGGACTGAATTGATTGCATAACAAACAAGGGGACTCGATTGCAGATATTTAACAATCAAAATCCCCAGCAAAAGCTCCAAATTGAAATTGAAGAGCAAAGAATCAGAGAGGACAATGGGAGCTTCAGGCATAGCGATCGGCTGAGAGGATTGTGGCTTCAAGAGGTTCGAGTTAAAGGCTTTGGATTCAAGGAACTCGCGAATGGAGGTTCCACGAAGGCTTCAGAGATTCGAGGGACAGATGGGGTTTTCGTGAGGCTGAGCATTGATTGTGTTTCAAAGGATTGACGTTCGATCGACACAAAGAGGTCGCGAGGTGAGGGAGTACTGTTCGCGACCATAGGTTCGAGGGCTGAGGTTCGATTGGGGAGAAAAGGCAGTAGAAGATACATGTGCGTGTATGCAAAGGAGCGTGTGCATATGTATATGTCTTCTGTAGTTGAAGTTGGTGTAATCCTCCAAGTGTATGATGTTTGGATAGGCTAATGTAGTTTGCAAAAAAATGGAGTGGCACAGTGTGTATGTAGCAAGAAGGGTGCGTGTGTGTCTGTATATATGATATTTCTACTGCTGCTGTGAGTTTGTTCAGCTAAATGTGGATTGAATGGAACGTGTGCTGGAATTGTTTTGTATTTCTGTGTATGTATGAGTTCTTTGCTTCTAGGTGTAGGCAGTGAGTCCATAGATATATAGGTGATACAAGAAACGTGGAAGAATAAAGGGGAAATCAGGTAAGATCCTATTGTTGTAGAAAAATCAGAGAAATGGGTGTTCTTCAGTTGCCAACGGCAACTTCTGTTGGGGAAATCTGATTCTCAAATGCGTGTCAAAACAAATGGATCAGCTTGAGACTCAGTCCAAGACTTATTCGGTTAAGCTTCAGTTCAAATTTGGGCTGAAAACCAAACTGGGCTTAAATATCAAGTAAGTTATATTTTGGGCTTCAAACTTTTAGATTTCTTACCTAAATAAAGGATAATTGGACTCGACTGAACATGAATAAGAACTTAGACTTAATCTTCGTTTCAAATTCTTACTAGACTTTATGTCTTGGGCCGAACACAAAGAATTAATTAGATATCAGTCTTAATAATTAATTGGACCTAAATTTAAAATTCAGAAATAAAAATTCAATTAATTGTAAACTTGATTTTTTTTTAAATGAAATTTGACGAGTGACGTAAATTCTTTTAAATCTTTATCGTGACTAATATTAAAAATAACGGATTAGAGTGGTAGTGACATGCTTAAATTCTTTTAAAATATAAATTTTCAATTAAGAAAATTCCGGTTGCTGCACTATAATATGTCCATAAATGCACGGGTGTGAAACAAATATAGAATTATGTTATCGGGTTTTATTGTCTTTAAAAGAAATACAAAATAATAATTAATAAAAAAATTATTGGTTTAACGTGGTGGCGATGAATTAATAACAAGAATTTAAAATTATGTCATCAAAATAAAGAATTAATTGCATGCTACTTGTAAACGTAGGATGCACATTAATTACATGCAGGTTATGTCTTTTTAGTTTCTTTATGACATTAAGTCTGACAAACATAATTTATTATATTTTATGTATAAAATTCTTTTAGAATTCTACATGTACAACGCACGGGTGGAAATCTAGTAATAATAAGAATACTAGTAATAATACTCATTATAGAAAGTTTCAAAAAATTTCTGAAAAGTTTTGTTAAAAAACTTACTACTCATGTCGTTTGAATAGATACACGGCACATGTATTTTAAACTAAAATCATTTATATTTCAAATCCACATGACATATATCCATACATGCCACATGAAATTTTTAAAAAGGACTCTACTAATTAGGACTGGACAATCGGTCTAGCGGTTCGGTTCCTGCTTGGAGCCGAAACGCCCAGAATTGGTTTTCATTTTGGCAAACCAAAGCCTAACCATTTCCGTTTGGTTCGCTGGTTTAATATTCTTAGGTTTTTCTGTATGAGCTCATTCTAATTAACCACATTATCTTTTAATATTCTTACTGGCTGCCTTCATAACCCGAATTCTGCTATTAAAATTTATTGCCAAGGTGAATTATATGAATATCTTTTATTATATCAATTATCTGAGATACTTCTTTGTTTCCATTGTCACTAAGGAAAAAATAAATATTACTTATGACAACATTAATTGTATCGAATGTCACTGAATTTTTACCTTGCAAATGGATAAATGATATTTAGTTGTCAATAATTAGATCAAAAACTTTAATTTAATAGGAATTAGGTATCTCCACTTTAATTATCAACAATTATATCACTAAAGTTATACGTAATTACAAAAAGGTCACTTTGTTAAGGTTATATTATTACCTTATCATCATCAAATTATAGCCTCAAATAATAATAAAATGATTACTCTAAATGACACATTTTACTAAATAGGAAAAGTAAAAAAATAATTTTAGGGTTCATAAAGTATTTAATGTCTATCTTGGCATATAATTTTAAATAAGTTTTAACCGATTGCCATGCATAGCAGAGATGATCATGATGTTATTTCATCATATTATAACAACAACTTCTACTGAAAATCTTTACACATCTGAATTCTTGAATGCAATACGATACTCTAAAATTTTCAGCTATAAGTCAAAGATCAGTATTCCTAGTATATCGTTACAGAATTTTTATCATTCGACTACATTGTATAGTATCATGAGACTTATAATCTCAAGACATAGAGATCGCATCATTTAGGTGAAAATTCTATCTGGATTAAATACAAGTGATAAATTTTTTTATTGAAAGAAAGACTCTGATACTCTTTAATCCAAGACTTTTTTTACAATACAAATTACATTTGTAAATGTCATAGTTTTTATCTTCTTTTATGACATCAAGATTCTAAATTTTTATTAAACTACTTTTAATGCATGACTTTTTTACTAGATCTCTATCCGTGCATCATACGAGTGAAAAATTTAATTATCAGTATTATTATGCAGTTAGATTAGATTAGTAATTTGTTACTTGATCAAGTCCATATAGTCTTAATTAGTTACTTTTGACCATTGCTGACCCCGGCCTCCCTCCTCCAAGTAGCCTAATAACAGTAGCCACCGGCAATGAAAGAATGTGAAAAATAAAATAGACAAAAGTCCTTGCCAGCTTCAGCAAATAAAAGTTTATCTATCAAAATCTTCAATGCCACCTTTGATTCTGCCATACTTAATAATACTTTTGGAATGCTATCTCAAGAGTACTTGTTTCGTTAGAAAAAGTTTCAGTGTCTATTTAACATTGGTCTCTCTGGCTATTCAAGTATCCAAGATCATGGGAACCACAAAAGTAATTAATTTCTGGAAATACCATCAAGGATTATCATTTGGTCAATATTGGAAAACTTGAAAACCTAAAAATGATCACATATTGGAAGCTGAAATATGCAGAATGACATCCTGATAATCACAACCATATGCTTGATGCGCCTTTTCGATCAGTTCCTTCTTTGACTGAATATCAAATCCCTACTAATCATGTTTTTAATGCCGCTCGTAACAAATCTATATTCTATATATTAATTAAATGAAAGGAGATGTAGTACCTTTATACAGTAGTTTTCCAACCAAAAAATCTGTTAGTAGGGCATTTTTAGACAATTTGTTTCATATTGTGGTAATATGTGTGATATTCTAAATTTTTCAATTTTTTAAAATATTTTTATTCACTTTTGCCTTATCCATTCACCACTTTGAAATAATATTCACTAATAAATTTAATAAGTAATAGATAATTATAATCATTTAATTGTTTAAATTATAGATAAATTTGATTATTCAATTATCTAACATATCTTGAAATTTATAGTTTATAATTAATAGAAATGAAACACACACATATCTGTATCGTTATTTTAAGTTAATTGAAAGTTCTTTCAAAAAAAAAAAGGTTAATTGAAAGTTATAATATTTGTAACTTTTTCTTAATTTTCCCCGGCATAAATAAATATTAATAATTACGACCATTTTATATATGACTACTTTTATATATTATTAATTTATATAATCTTCATGCTATCTGACTTTATTAGTTTCGAATAAGAAATATTTTCACAGTACACATAACCATCCAATTATTTCCTACAATGTCTTTTATCTAAATTAGTGTAAAAAATAAAATAATATTTATTTACTTTAATGATAACAATCATATTAAAACTTATTGTAATATATATAGTAGTCACCTTAAGTGGACAAAAAAAAAATTACAAAAATTAATTATTCCTTATCGGGTAACGTGACTTTATAAACTTTTACCATACCAAAAAAAAAATATACATATATATATATAATTTCATATTATTTATTTTTTAAATAATTTGTTATGTATTCTTCCCGTATAACGCATGAATGAGAATTGAGTTAATGTTCAAAGAATGGATGCCATAGTATTGAATAATATATGGTAGTATAAAGAGAGTAATAATAGTGAAAATATTTGATGGGACATGCACTAAAAATGATCTATCGACAGACACTTGTATAGTTCCATTCACACGCTAGTGGTTTCACATGTGAGTTATCCAATTAAAACACTCCATATACGACGTCTGGCGGATACCCCGCCAGACGTCTCGCATTTGATCAAAATTGAACACTTATATGGCATGCCAAATGCAGGTGATCTAGCACGCTCCATAAACATTGTGCCGCTAGATGTGGCGGTAGATTATAACTAGGACATTCACTCTTTAACTCACTGGCCCTAATCTTTCACTTTCTATAAGTTTCATAGTTAATCGTCCCTAACAAGCAAAAGGATCCCAGTAAACATAGGCAATGCCTAATTGAAAAATCCCAATCCAATACCCAAAATGATAATACGAGTGAAATATTTTCCGTATCCGATAACTAGAAATTAGGATGATGCGTAAAGCTTCCATTGGCAATATCTTTTGTTTAGAAAGTAAGTCGGAAACAAGGCAAAGATGTCATTTTGGAACCAAAACCGGACCAATTAACCCTTAACAAATGATCGATAAGCTGCCAAATGCACCAAATAGCAAGACCTATTGCCAATACGCAGTTGCTGTATCAAATTTTTTTCTTCTGATGAGGCCCAGGCAAACATGTCCCCGTGTGTGAAAGTAATAAGAATAGATTCTTTAGTTCATTAATTAATTAATGTTTTTGGTTGAATTAAAGTATATGGTGATATATTGATGTCAGTGATATTTTAATGTTATATATATTTTTCATCTTCCTTGAGAAGTCAAATTCAGAAGGAAGTGAACCAATGAAATAATTTATACTACGTGACATTACATGGATTTTTTTAGTAGATCACAAGACTCAAGGGGCAATGGAAATTTTTAAGAATTTTGTCACAGTCATCCTAATACGTGTGCTCTTCCGATCTCCAACAATAATCATCATGACCTGTGACTCTTTTACCAGTGATTGGAGAAATTAGTAACTGCCAAAGTCATAAACCATTGGTAATCGCAAATGAAGAAGGACCAAAGAGCAATTATTAAAGGGCTTGTCTTGAAGCGATGTGTGTTTTTTCATGGTTGCTCGATTAAGCTCACCCAATAAAGGCGCTATCCTAGAGAATGCAATCTTCCCTTTTGCGTGCCTTGGACAAATTGACTGGAGATTGATTCTTTGAAGGGAAATAACCGCCGGGGATTGATATATAGCCTCATCAAATTTGGAGATGGAAAGAACCATTGTGGGATTGGGATTAATTGATTTCATTCCTTATTATGCCTTACCTTGACTTACACTATATAAATGCACCCATTTTTCTCCATTTTGGATTGTCACCAAATTAGACTACCTTTTAATACTTGAGAATGGCTAAGATACTATACGTGGTAGTCGTAATCGCGATGGTGGTTTCACCACTCGTTGAAGCTGAAACCTCATGCAACAACGTTATGTTCACATTGTATCCGTGCCTCGACTATGTCACCAACGGTGGCACGCAGGTGCCGGCCGACTGCTGCAGCGGCATTATGTCTGTTTATAGCGACGCTACAACCGCAAGTGACCGTCAATCGGTTTGCTCGTGCTTGAAAATCTTGGCCGCTTCTGCCCCCGCCTCAAGTATTGGCAATGCCGCTAGCCTCCCGGATAAATGTGGCATCCCTATTCCCTACAAGATCAGCCCCTCCACGGATTGCTCCAAGTATGCATACTTGATCTTGACATTTTTCGATTGCGCTAACACATTTAAATTAATTCCCTTTAATCCATTATTATGGACTTTATTAGATATATATCTAAAGTAACTTGGGCTTTTGGTTATACTTCTTTTTGAAAAAAACTTAATGAAATAAGTCAGTTTGAGCCAATTTTTTTTCATGAAAACTCAGTCAAGAAAGCGAATAAAGCCACTTTTATATGAAATTACCGAAACATATACCCTTTAAGTAACTTTGAATCTTGAAAACTTGTCTTGCAGGGTACAATGAAGATGGAGAGGCTGAGCAAAAATGGAAGATATCGAGTTTGGTGGAAATCTTGGAATTTTAGTTTTACTTTTATCTTGATGTTATCTACCTTGCGTCTTTTGGGAGATGCAATGGAAATGATGGAAATAAATTGGGGAAAACATTGAGATCTCTAATACTAACATGTTTTGATTATGACTCAATACAGAATATAGTGCTATTTACTAAACTATAAATGCATCCCGAGACATTAATTAAATTCATTGGAGATCGAGATAATGTAGATAAGATATATGCATATCTAGTCTTAGATAAATTTATTTTCAATTTAAAGGGCTACGAGCAATAGGCAGACCTTTTTTGCGGCTTAAAGTTGGAGACCCGCTAGTCTAGATAAACTTTGCCTCAAGGGTATAGCTGTATATAGGCTTTAATCGACTTTGGTTAAAACCTCACAAATGACTTTAGCTTAAATTAGAAGTCAAACTATCTGTACTTTTTAAATGAAAACTCGATTGTACTGAAAAAATTCAACGAAATATATTTATAAATAAAAAGTTGGACTAACCATCGTGGGCTAATTAGTTCGACTAACCATCGTAGGATAATTAAATTAATTTTGAGGAAATTGCAAAAAATGATTTGGAGTTAGACATTTTTAAAAACTTTTCTTAAAATGTTAATTTTTCTGAATTTTTGGATAAAAATATGCCTAAAGGAAAATGAAATTCCACCAAATTAATAATTTAATTTTCTTGTCTCACGTGAAAAAAATAAATGGAAAAAATGAAAAAAAAATTTGTTGATACCGTTTATCTAAAAAAATTGACTGTGAGCACAATTGAAAATTGGTAAATTATTTAGAATTTAATCCATACCATGTTGAATGATGTTTCAACTGTAATCAATGCATAGTTGAACTTGTAATTAGACACAATGGAAAGCGGTTGTGCAGCTGTTTAGATTTAACGAAACCAATTATATTGCAGGACATCTGAAGTGTATATATGGATATTCAAAACTGTTTTGAATATATGTTCAAGGGTAAAAAGGGATATTTAACTCAACATGAAAAAGGATTCAAGAGATTTTTTTTTTTTTTTGGAAAATGGATTCAAGAGTATATAATTAGTAGTAGTAGGACTGGGCAAAAAAACGACTCAACCGAGCCTGACCGAAAAATCGTATCCGTTAACAAGAAATTGGGATTTTTCAATTAGGCATTGCCTATGTTTACTGGGATGCTTTTGCTTGTTAGGGACAATTAACTATGAAATTTAGAGAAAGATTAGGTCCAATAAGTTAAGAGTGAATGTCCTAGTTATAATCTACCGCCAGACATCTAGCGGCATAATATTTATGGGGCGTGCCAGATGACCTACATTGGGCATGCCATGTAAGTGTTCAATTTTGATCAAACGCCAGACGTCTACCAGGATACGTCACCAGACATTATATGCGGCGTGTTTTAATTAGACAACCCACCACTGACGTGTGAATGGAACTATATTAGTACTGCCTGTCGGTAGATCATTTTCAGTGCATGTCCCATCAAATATTTTCACTATTATTACTTTCTTTATACTACCATATATTATTCAATAATGTGATATCTATTCTTTGAACATTAACTAGATTCTCACCCGTACTTTGTACGGGAAGAATACATATCAAATTACCTAAAAAAATAAATAATATGAAATTTTATAATTTTTTTGTATAGTGAAATTTTATAAAGTTACGTTACCTAATAAAGAATAATTAATTTTTAACATCAACCAAACAATAATGTAATTTTTTTTGTCAACTTAAGGTGACTACTATATATATTTACAATAAATTTTAATCCGATTGTTATCGTTAACGTAAATAAATATTATTTTATTTTTTACTCTAATTTAGATAAATGATATCGTACAAAATAATTGCCAGTTGGACGGTTACGTGTACTGTGAAAATATTTCTTATTTGAAACCAATAAAGTCAGATAGCATGAAAATTATATAAATTAATAATACATAAAAGTAGTTATATATAAAATAGTCGTAATTATTAATATTCATATATACTAGGAAAAATTAAGAAAAAGTTACAATTATAACTTTCAATTAACTTTGTTTTTTTGAAAAAACTTTCAATTAACTTAAAATAACGATATACATATATATATATCTCTGTGTGTTTCATTTCTATTAATTATAAACTATAAATTTCAAGATATATTAGACAATTGAATAATCAAATTTATCTATAATTAAAACAATTAAATGATGATAATTATCTATTAGTTATTAAATTTAATAGTGAATATTAATGGTGAATGGATAAGACAAAAGACAAAAGTGAATTAAAACATTTAAAAAAAATTGAAAGTAATTTTTTGGTGGGAAAACTGCCGTACAAAGATACTACAGCTTCTTTTATTTAATTAATATATAGAATATAGATTTGTTATGAAGCAACATTAAAAACATGATTAGTGGGGATTTGATATCCAGTCAAAGAAAAAGGAACTGATCGAAAAGGCGCATCAAGCACATGGTTGTGATGATCAGGATGTCGTTCTGCATCAGTTTTCAAATATTTCAGCTTCCAATATGTGATCATTTTTAGGTTTTCAAGTTTTCCAATATTTGACCAAATGGTAATCCTTGATGGTATTTCCAGAAATTAATTACTTTTGTGGTTTCCATGATCTTGGATACTTGAATAGCCAGAGAGACCAATGTTTAGAAACTGAAACTTTTTCTAACTATAAACAAGTACTCTTGAGATAGCATTCCAAAAGTATTATTACATTCGTCTCACAAAGATAGTCTGATAGGTATTTTTACATAGATTAAGGATTAATAGGTAATGTGGTTAGAACATTCAATTTTACCCTTGTGTCATTAATTGTTTAAAATATTTTCAATGAATAGGTAGTTGAACAACAATAATTAATTAGGGGCACATATGGAAATGAAACATTAAATACATATTCAATATAGTAATTATAGTATCTTTTTAAGACAGACAAAAATAGAATAGTGGACTATCTTTGTGGGACGGAGGTAATATTAAGTATGGCAGAATTAAAGGTGGCGTTGAAGAGTTTGATAGATACAAAAGGCAAGAAAGTTTTATTTGCTGAAGCTGGCAAGGACTTCGTCTATTTTATTTTTCACATTCTTTCATTGCCCGTGGCTACTGTTATTAGGCTACTCGGAAAAAAAAAATAAAAATAAAAATCAGCAATGGTCAAAAGTAACTAATTAAGACTATATGGACTTGATCAAGTAACAAATTACTAATCTAATCTAACTGCATAATAATAAGAATTTACATTGAGCTTGTTGGGGTTGTAGCCAGTCAAGATGTTTCAACTACAATGGAATGTACATAATTCTTTGTACGTGAAGACAGTGCCATCGGCGACAAAGGTTAGTGCAGAGATGGTTCTATCTCTAATTTTGAGACATAACATTAGCACCATCTCTTTGAACTTGACTCTTATATTTTTTCTTTTTTCAAGGAAATTTTGAACTTGTTGAAAAGATCATTCATCCAAAGTTTCAATTCGTATGGTTTATGTTATGATGGTTGATTGTTGATCAATATATATGTTTTGATACTTTTAAGCTGGGTAGGAAGCTCTTATATTGCATTACTCACGTCACGCTATAATTTAAATCTAACACAAATGAATAAGAATTGAATTATTATATTCTTATTACATTTCCACCAAAATATAAAAGAAAAATTATAAGGGAACATGAAAATAAGACATTATTAAATGACATTCTTACATGACACAAATTTATTGAATGATAAAAAAGCAGCCTTTACATATTGGGAATTTAATCAATTTCTCTAAATCCGTGTGATTAAAATAGGCAATCAATATATCTAACAATAATATATGTGCGGAAATATAAATAACACAAAAAATTATTTAACGTCGTAAAACCCTCCAATGAGAAGGGAAAATCAACGGGGCAAACCGACAACTCCACTATCACCAAATAATAATGGGAATACAATGTTTATCCTCTCAAGATTATCGCCCTAAATCAAGAGGTAATCACACACTACCACAATCACGCAACACCGTCAAGAACAATATTCTTGGTACCACAAATAACTCATCTAATAATATAGATGAAATCCAGTAATCAACAACAACAAGAGATGAAGAATAATATCACATAAATCGTCCCAAGAATTAACTTGGAGAAACCACCACTTGAAGAAATCGAATATACAATTCAACGTCCCAAACTCCTTTGCAAGCGGTAAACAAAAGAGGTTGAATTCTCTTTCCAATTCCCTCTCGATCTCCGTGCGTGAATTAGGTGAAATTGTGTCTCTGCTTTTTCCGTTCCCGTGCATGACCCTTCTGCCTTTATCGTGTCCTTTTTCTTGGTTTCGTGTATCTTTTTTTCCTTCTGCCTTTTTCGCACATACATGCTTCAACATATATATAGTGCATTAAACCCAATCTAATTTGGTTTAGGATTTTGTGTCCCTCAAGGCTTCTAATTTTATTCAGCTAAATTACTTAATTCATCCTCCAACTTTTGTCTTGTGTTTAAGTTGGGTATCCTCATGGGCTGGACCCGCCCAACAATCTCCTCCTCCAGTCCATGAGGGAGGTATCCCACACTTCAAGTGTATCACTTGGAATGCATACTGGCGTGGCCGGCACAGAACTCAAGCTTCTACTTGGTAACTACTTTTGTCAACATATCAGTAATATTTTTGTCAGTGTGAATCTTTTTCAACTGTAGAAGCTTCTCATTAACTGCTTCACGAATCCAATGATACCTGACATCAATGTGTTTGGTGCGAGAATGATACATAGAGTTCTTACTCAACTCAATAGTACTCTGACTGTCATAATAAATGACGTACTCACTTTGCTTCAACTTGAGCTCCTCAAGAAACTTTTTCAACCATATCACATCTTTTCCTGCTTCAGTGATAGCAACATACTCAGCCTATGTTGTAGATAGAGCTACGCATTTTTACAATTTAGACTGCCAAGAAACAGCTCCTCCTGCAAAAGTAAACAAGTACCCAGATGTCGATTTTCTGTTGTCAAGGTCATCTGCCATATCTGCATCTGTATACCCTGTCAAAGTTAGCTGAGCTCCCCCAAAACCCAAACACAAATCAGAAGTTCCTCTGAGATACCGCATAATCCATTTTACTGCTTCCCAATGCTCCTTACCATGATTAAACAGAAATATGCTAACCATACCAACTGCGTGTGTAATATCAGGACGAGTACAAATCATCGCATACATCAAACTACCAACAGCTGAAGAATAAGGAATAGCCTCTATTTTCTTCTTTTCCTCATCAGTCGAAGGACTGGATTTCTTGGTTAGTTTGAAATGAGATCCAAGAGTTGAGCTAATAGGCTTAGCCCCTTTCATACCAAACTTTTCAAGTACTCGATCAATATAATGTCTCTGTGATAACCACAACTTCTTAGATTTTCTGTCTCGAACAATCTCCATGCCCAAAATCTGTTTAGCTGATCCCAAATCTTTCATATCAAAAGATTTGTGCAAGGAATCCTTCAATTTCTGTATCAATCCTGCATCTTGGCCAACTATAAGCATGTCATCAACATAAAGCAGCAAAACAATGAATTTATCACCTGAAAAAGGTTTGAAATAAACACATGAATCTGCAGTAGTTCTTGTGTATCCCTGACTCATCATAAAAGTATCAAACTTTTTATACCATTGTCTTGGTGCTTGTTTTAGGCCTTACAAACTCTTCTTTAATTTGCATACAAGGTGTTCTTTCCCCTTCTGTTCAAACCCTTTTAGCTGTACCATATAAATTTCTTTCTCCAAATCACCATGAAGAAAGGCAGTCTTCACATCAAGCTGTTCAATTTCCAAGTCTAAACTGGCTGCTAAACTCAAAATAACTCTGATGGATGTCATCTTCACCACAGGGGAGAAAATCTCATCAAAATCAACACCGTATTTCTACCCAAAATCTTTCACCACCAAACGAGCCTTGTACTTCAACAAGTCACCATTGCTGTCTCTTTTGATTTTATACACCCATTTATTCCTCAAACCTTCCTATCCTTAGGAAGATTTACCAGCTCATAGGTGTTATTCTTCTTCAAGGAAGTCATCTCATCTACCATGGCTTTCATCCAGTGGGTTTTGTCTTTATGACCCTGAGCCTCTGAATAACCTTCTAGTTCTCCATCTTCAGTGAGCAAAATATAATCAGACTCAAGATACCTGGTAGATGGTATACGCCCTCTTACGGATCTTCTTGATTCTCTAATTTCTTTTTCAACAGGGGTCTGCTCCCCTTGATCAACTAAAATATGATCAACTGTTTCATCATCAATAGGAGCTACTTGACTACTAGTGCTAGGCTGAGATGCTGAAGAATTATCAGGTATGACACCAGGAACAACTAAAGTCATCTCCTTAGGTTGTTCGACTTTATCAAAGTCCTTAATCGTCTGATCTTCATAAAACACTACATCTCTACTTCTTACAAGCTGCCTTTTCTTTAGATCCCAAAACTTGTATCCAAACTGCTCATCACCATAGCCAAGAACACACACAAGGAGTAGCTCTGTCATCAAGTTTCGATCTCTGTTCCTTAGGTACGTGTATAAAGGCTTTACACCCAAACACCTTCATATGAGAGTATGAAACATCTCTACATGTCCAAACTCTTTCTGGAATATCAGAATCCAAGGAAATTGAGGGAGATCTATTAATCAAATAGCAAACAGTCCGAACTGCTTCACCCTAAAATGTCTTAAGAAGTTTGGCTGTCTTCAACATGCATCTGACGCTGTCAAGAATAGTATGGTTCATTCTTTCTGCCACAC
>CAVNYN010227675.1:0-27957 GCA_963692815.1 Nyctanthes arbor-tristis
GCATCGTAGGTACAACATAGAGATATTGCTTCCACACAAATCAATGTCGGTTGGATGAACCTCTATATGCCCGGCCTATTGGATGACCCTACGACGTCCGTGAAGTCTAAACCTTCACCTGTTGAATATCCCAGGGGCCTGAAATGACTTAAACCAGCATAGTTTGGTAAAATCCCAACTCCAAACTCTATATCCCATACTGGATACTCCATCTCCTACGTCAATAAGATAACCAATCAAAACGAAATCACAATGCTATCAAAACTTCACAAGAATTAACAATATTATTCAGAGAAAAGAAATTATATTAACCAATGAGCTCATTACAAATGAACTTCTTCATACTATCAACAAACTAAATAGTTTAAACCATAGCATTCCTTTCCAAAAAATGAAAAATAAAAAAAAAAATTGAAACACAATGCAAAACCACGTGATTGATATTGAATTAAGCAATTAAGTCAAAGTTGACAAATCACAAAAGATGACTACTGTGCAGCCAACTTCAACAATGAATCACATGCACGCAAAAGAACTTTTACCGAGCTATCTTTCGGGGGGTTGAAAGCAAACATATATGTCAAGCTTCACACAAAATTTCAGGGAAATCAGAGCTCATTTAAGCTAGACGATGTGAGGCCAAACATAAAGGGCAGTGGCTACTGTGCAGCCAACTTCAATGATGAATCACACGCATGCAAAAGAACTTTTACAGAGCTATCTTTTGGGGGTTGAAAGTAAACACATATGTCTAGCTTCACACAAAATTTCAGGGCAATCGGAGCTCATTTAAGCTAGACGAGGTGGGGACGAACATGAAGGGCAGTGGCTGCCTACACTTTGAAAAGGGCACTTATTATCCTTAAGGTAATTCATGAACATTCTTCAATATGCACAAGTCCTAACGGACTACCAAATATACCCAACCACTCCTAAATGCTTGATGATACAACCACAAAAGTTGAAGGCAATTGAAATAAGAAAAGCTCATTCAGGCATTTCATTAATCAGTCGGCGTGCAAGTCAAGTGGGAATTTTGGAAGCAAAATTCAAGCTGTTAATCCAACTATTCAGCCTGTATAACAGTATATAGCATATCCCAATCTCTAATTGAGCACAAATAAGTAAAAGAGCACCAAAAAATTCCACGAAAAAAATCTCCATTACGCAATTCAACGAGCAAAAGCGCTTTCATTTTATCTGATTCCATGCTGCTGCACCGGGCTGTATTTTGCAAAGAAAAACTGACCTCCCTCTTTGAACTCGTCAAGGGCCGCGAATTGCCGGAGAAATTGCCACCGGGGACCTTGGTTGGAGGCCGTCATCGCCGGCGACTATGGTTGGTGGATGTCGTCGCCGGCGAATTGCACAATGTGGAGGGAGGGGTAGGGGAGGAGGGCTGCTAGTGTCTGAATCTGATTTTGGGGTTTTGGTTTCGGGGGGAGAAGAAAGAAACGCGCCTATGCTTTTTTGTTTTAAATTTTTCAATTTTTTTTTTTTTGATTGAGTTGGCTAATTTATCGCGATATCTCGTAGCGGGCATAACTCGTGGGGCTAATAGCATCACTCTTTCTACTTTATTGGTGTAAAATAAAAAGAAAAATGACAGGTGTACTCCATCTGATGACCCGAGAGAATACCCGACGCGTGAAAAATTACCCATATGCCGTCAATTGGACTCAAATCTCATTTCGACAGAACGTGGGGCTGGTAGCTGGAAGAGAAAGGGATTTGTCAGCTCAACCACGCCAACAACCGTTTTCGGCCGTCCACTTCCTCCGCGCATGCGGCACGCCGCTCATCACCAGTACACGCTCGTCGCCGGTCATTATTGATGCTCGTCTAGAGGAATCGTTCCAGCGGGTGAGTTTGGTTAGGGATTTTGAGAATTATTTTCATCTTATGAATTGGGACAGAATTATTTTTCATCTCAGAATTATTTTCCATCGGCTCTTACTTGTGTTACAGTGGTAGAATTTGAGATATTAAAAAAAAAAAAATTTTTTTTTGAAACACATTGTTTTTATGACGGTTGAAATGTATGCTACATTGTTTTCCTTCGGTGCCCATACTTTGGTTACGAACAGTTATTTTCTGAAAATTTTATCAACTAAACTTGTTGATGGTTAAAGTTTGGTTTTTAGATGGTTCATTAATTTTCTTTTATTTATTATTATTATTATTTTTTTAGATTTTATATCTGTGCATATTTCATAGCATTCCTTAGATTCCTGTTTATTGTAGATCTAGTATGAACGGGAAATGAGGGTGAAAAAGTACATATAGTGAATCATAAATTTAATGGTTAATTTTATGGTTGACCAATGATATTTGGAGGCTGTGAGATGTTGATGACTGCATATTTCTGTCAGAGTTCTGTATGTTTATTGTAATTCTCTATTTCAGAGCGTAGTTCTTGGAATTTTGGAATTTTATGGTCAAGAAGAACTTGCGTTGAGTCTATACCTGAGTTATGAATGAGATTAGCCTTGTTGAGTGCAAAGATCAACTTGTATATTTCAAGATCTATGCAACCATATGAGTCGAGAACCTGATATATACACTAGAATATGAAAATTCATGAATATCAAAGTGGCAAATTAGGGAGTTGTGAACTATTTGGTGAAATTAATGAACAAGATTTCTTGCAATTTGTCAAGTGAAATACAACAGCCTGTTTGTATGCTTCATTCTTTGTATCATTTATAGACCACAGTTCTATTTGTGCTTATTGGAGAAATTGTAGATCTTGTGCTTTATGTTCTCATATTGGAGTAGGATAGGTTCTATTTATTAAACTATGCAGCAACTTCCCTTCACCTCAATGAACCTTATAGTACGCAGTGTGCCTAATGTAATTATATAAAAAAAAAATTACTAGTGTTGAGGAAGGCAGTGTGCCTATGCATTTTGTTGACTTGTGGTCATTGTTCCTTGGAGAAACTCTGCTGATTTGCCTAGTTAATGACTTTAGTTGCATGTTCCTTGTTTTGATTAAGTTAATAAGACGGTGGTTTCGTCGCAATGACTGTTATAATTTGTATGTAGGAGTAGACAATGTTGGACTGTTTGAGCACACGACAATTGTCGAGGGGGGAAGTCTACATTGAAGACGACAATTCACATGGTAAAGACAATATGGGAGACCAAAACAATTAGCAACATTACATTTGCTTTAATATTTTATCCTCCAAAAACCATGATGAACCAAAGAGTAACTTGCCATTTCTTGTAAATATTTCATGTCATTGTAATTTTTCGTCTTAGTGAAATATGATGTAGATTGGCAACCATTTGTAACATCTAATTGATGAAGATAATCTTTTATCTGCTTCTTTTAGTATATTTTGTTTTGGTCATTACCGGGATCAGAACCTGATTCTTCAAGGCAACAAATTGATTAACAATAACACATAACCATCTTGTAAGTAATCACAAATAGTGAGCAAACAAAAATAAGATACGCCATGCAATTTCAAAGTGCACTAAAACCAGCCAAGGAAACAAGAACTTTTTTTAAGAAAATATTGTACTTACTATGTGCACTCCTAAGTTAACGTTACTCATAAAAGATCGAATCCTAGTGTATAATGTTTTTGAAAGTAAATGAAACGAAATCCGTATAAATCAAACAAGGCCTAGTTTAGCTAATGAATTACAAGTTAATTTAAATACATTGTATGGCTAAGCCCTTAAATTTCTTGCTTGCACAAGACAATATCCAACATATTCTTTAATTTGGAGCAACGTTGTTTCCACAATCTTTCACCGGCACCATGCACTAATCAAAACTCAGGAGTCCAAGCCATGAAGATGAACACACATCTGCAATTAAAAATCAATAGCCAAGATGAGCTAAAACCGAGATTTGTACACTAGGACTGAAGACATATCATCAAGAATAAGTTTTTCATTTGCTGATTTGATCATCACTTTATGCTGATTTTGATATTGACACACTATTTTCAAGCACGCCAATGAAGTCGGGAGCAATTTCTCCAAAAGTGTCGATGCGCTAAAATAAATTGCTGGTACAACTCTTGAGGATTTGAGCAATCTATCAGGTATAAACAGGAAAAAAAATTAATTTACCAAACCAAAAACCTGTCATGGAGATACCAAATTCTTGACAAAACCTCAATGATGCTAAATTTACGAAATCAGACTATAATTGGTGCAAAAAGCACATGGTTCGATTTGAATTTACAATGAACAACTCTAAAACCCAGCCAAATTAAAGAAGGCTGCATTAGAAAGCTATCACAGGAAACTAAACTTCTAAAAAGCAAGTCAAATCCAACTTGAAAGAAATTAAGCAGCTGAAAATAAATTTATGGATGACAGCCCGTAAGTTCATGTACTTCACAAGGCTAAAAAGTATTAACTCCTCTTGTTAATCATTACAACAAAACAACAAAATAGCCTAATGTTTACTAAGTGCATTAATTATGGATGACACCATGAAATACTGCCAAAAAGGCCAGATTACATAGAAAAATGACGATAATGAAATAATCAGGGTTAGAAAAATCAAGTGATTAAATAGTATAAAGATTGTCTCAACACCTTCGAAAAGGAAATACTTTTTACCAATTGTTCCAATGATCTTTGCACTTTCCCTGGAAATTCCCAACCTTGTAAACTGGTTCTTGCTTGGGATAAAAATTTACTCATTACATCTTGCTCATCAATTTCCAGAGACAAAAATTAAGTCTGCCCTTCATGTTTACTCCTTTAAACACAATCTATCAAGCAGTCTTAGACATAGGCATTCCTAATTAATTGATAAATTATATAGAAATTCATTAACATGTTTGCAAGTCTACCTCAAAGCACTCATTCTCTGAAAATCTCATCCTATATTTTAGAATCATTTTATCTCAGATTCTTATCCTCCATCTAATTGTAATTTCTGAAGTGAAAAGCACAACCAACATTGTATAAATCTTATTTTATGATTTTTCTTTTCTTTTTCTGGTTATGTCAATTAACGCTTCACAAGGCATCGTCTATGTGCAAACAAGAACAGGAAGAAAAATTGAAACAATTGGGTCTTTAGTTTTTACCTGAATTCATTGGCCGGTGTTCAGCATAAAATTTATGGGTGTCTTCTGGGAATCTGGCTGGTCGGTGTAGTAGAAACGGACGCCGGTGAAAAACGTACGTCAATCAAGAAGATTTGTGAAGTTTAATTTGCCAGCAAGAAGAAACTGTAGGCGAGAGACAATAAGGGCTCGGATGACTTTGGGAGTTCAGTTCTGAAGGTCGCCGGATTTGAAAAACGGCGACTCAAAGTCGCCAGCGACCGAGGTTGGATCTGGAGAGAGATAACTAGAGAGACGAAAATGGATGCATATGGAATTTGAAATGATAATTTTTGGGGTCGGGGGTTCCTTTTCTTGCCGGCAACTCGTCCAGACGTCTTCGCCGGAGACGGGTTATGGATGAGGGAGATCGGGAAGGAGCTTCTGGGGTTTCAGCAGGGAGGGAGGGAGGAAATGGCTGAAATCGTGAAACAAGTTTGGCGGTTTTGTTTTGTTTTTTTTTTTTTTTTGGGTGGGGGCCAGTTGGGGTTAGTCAATTTCTCGCGATATATCGTATCGGGTATTCTCTCGGCCAATTTTACACCTATCACTACTTAAATTAAAAAGCTGATATTTCTACTTCTCTTTGCCAAAACCCTACTGCTGCTACCTCTACAGCGCTATCTCTCCGTCCCTCTCCAAATCCCAATCAATCAAAACCTCAATACGAGTTTGGCCGTATCAATACAGTGCAAAAGGTATGTCGGCCTCGTCGAGAGGCCTTGTTTCTCGTCTCCGGCAGCTTCTCTTCATCGTCCCACCATCGATTTCTCACTCAGCGAAGCCGACAGCAATATACTCCGTTACCCACTTCAGAACGTTCAGCGCTGATGCAGCAATTGAAGAGAACAGTAGCTCGACGCCATCGCGAAATATCGAGGCGGCCCCCGGGATAATGACGTCGGATTCGAAGAGGACGGGTGTAATCGCGGTCAAGTGTGGAATGACAGCATTATGGGATAAGTGGGGTGCCAGATTCCAATTACTATTCTTTGGATGGATGATAACATTGTCTCCCAGGTCAAAACCCTGGAAACTGACGGCATTTTTGCTCTGCAGGTTCTCAGATTTCTGGCCTTGTCTTTGTTCTTTCTGTTTTTTATTTGATTTATTAGAAAGTTGGTGATTTTCATTTTCAAGGCCACTTCTCAGCTCAAACAGTTATAACTTATGGAGATGCTGAAACATAATTGAAAAATGTTGTTTCTGTTCACAGAACACTTGTTGGGATAAAGGCCTAAATATAGCAACACAATATTTAGTGTATAAAGTTGGGCTTTGCAGTGAAATCTGTTAGAAATTATATAAATTTGTTTGTTTCTCGCAATTTTTTTTATCTCAATTGGAGGAATATGGGTCACCTTGGCAACGTAGAACCGGGATCTGAATTCATAAAAACTCAATTGAAATTTGAAAGAGATCATTTCTAATCCGAATTTGAAGGGGTAAATTCCACGCTTCTAGGCTCTAGCACTACTGACTTACTTTTAACACACTAGCGCACAGTTTGTTGTAATTGCATGAATAATTTTGAGGGGTATTGTTTTAGCGAAGTTGTTTGGGCACTTAGATGGGCTTAAGCAAAAGTTACAAGCTAATGCTTTTATAAGGTGCCTTCTAATTGTGTAAGATGATTCTATATTAACTGGGTTGCTTTGATAAATGTAGTACCATGTTGAACTTGTGTTTTACTTCTATCGGTTTAATTTTGTGGTGGTAGCTAGATTGGCTGTGGACAAAAGAAAGAGAAACATTTGACAAAGCCTGAAGTGGGTCATTTCAGATCTCAGGGTGTGCCAATGAAGCGGAAGCTGAGGGAATTTCCAGTGACTGAAGATGCACTTCTCCCAGTTGGTACATCCATCAGTGTCCGCCATTTCGTTCCAGGGCAATATGTGGATGTTATTGGAATTACTAAAGGAAAAGGGTTTCAGGTGATTATCAGTTTCCAGCAGTTGTGTTTGATATTGCTAATAATTTATGGTTTTGCATTTTTTATTGTCTGGTTCATGCCATTTGTCCATAGGAAGCATAGTTGATTGTAACATTTGAAGGAAGGGGGAAAGGGGGGTGGGTGGGGTGGGTGCGGTGGGGTTGGTCTCTTCATTCACAGCGTGTATTGCTCTTTACATGTAATAAGGATATACTATGGACAAAAAGGGTTCTAGAAAGGGCTGTCAATCTACTGGTACTGTGAAGATACAAATAAATTAGATTTTTTTATTCTTTTTATGAATGGGAATGTGCCGAGTTAAATTTCTTGCTTATGTCTAATCCTGTTGATTTTTGACATGATTCTTCAACTCTAAGAGCTTTGAGTTGAATGAATTTTTTGCATGACAACCATATATTCTTCTGTATGTTTCGCAAGTTAAAAGTTTAAATGTTTATATTTCTTCTTGTCTCTAATTTAACTGGTCCAGACTTCTATGGTTGTACTTTACGTGAAGAATATATTTCGCATATATTGCTGAAAAATGAAAAGGAATGACAATTATATTTAAAGTACTGTGTTATAAATTGAGTCCTAATGGATTTTTCTAAGTGGATCATTTCTGTTTCCCTGCCTCAATTAACATCCATAAGAGAAATGGAACCTTTCCTTATTTTCGGAGATGTAACCTGAAAAGGCCGGTATATAATCCATGGCTTATACAGACAACAATACTATAGTTTGCTGTTGTTGAACTGAAAAAACCCAAGAATGTTCGTACAGATACAAAACTTAAGCCGGTTTTAAGACATATGTTATAGTGATCGGAAGATCTCTGTGAGAAATCCTTACTATTGTAAAAGGTTACATATTTTGGAAGTTGCATCATAATATTGTTATATTATTTTCTCCTCTCTGTAGGGTGGGATGAAAAGGTGGGGATTTAAAGGTATGCCTGCATCTCATGGTGCATCATTATCACACCGAAGCCTTGGTTCTACTGGTCAAAGGGATGCTCCTGGAAAGGTGTGTATTTCTTTTTCCCAAATTCCATTTCATTCTAGTTTTATTCGGCCTGTGTTGTAAAGCTATTCCACTTGAAATTATATCTTGCTTTTAAACAGGTGTTTAAAGGCAAAAAGATGCCTGGGCACATGGGCGTTGAGCAAAGAACAGTTAAAAATGTATGGGTTTACAAAATTGACCCTGCTAGGAACTTGATGTGGGTGAAAGGCCAAGTATGTTTTCTTTCCCTTCCTGTTTTTCCATGTGAATAATATCATCCAAATTGAAGGAGCAGTTATGTTTCTTGTTTTAATGACCATCTTTACTGCTGCTACTTTCCAGGTTCCAGGTGCTACTGGGAATTTTGTGTTCATAAAAGATGCGGTGTATAAGAAGCCAGACATATCATTGCTTCCATTTCCAACTTATTTTGCACCAGAAGATGATTCTGAAAAATTAGAACCAATTGTAGCTGATCTTGGCGATACAGATCCGTTTATGGCTGCAGATTGACCACAACTAGTGCGCCATATGTCATTTTTCATTTCTATTTCTTGATGGATGTGATGGAGTCGCTCTGAAATGTTCACTTTTCTGATTGTGAGATGAATACATGGCTGCCAGTGATGAAAGGAGGTTCTAATTTAAAAAGCTCCTTTATGGTCAATTAGATACCTTTGATTTACATCAGACCGGACTAGAATAGCAGGAGAATATAATTTGTATCAAGTCTGAATTGTCATGCTTTTTGCTGTTAGGAGTCTGCTAATAAATGCAGAAAACTGCAATGTTGAATCATCTGCGTTGGTTGACCAAGTCTCGCAACATTCAAGTGCTTACCCGGTTTTCTTCCCTTCATCTTCTTAGTTATTATTATTCTTTTTCTAAGAAATTTGATCTTTGCCATATTTGCTTTTAATAAAATGATATGAATTCTCTGTTCAGCATGTCGAGGAAATCAGGCATTTACCTATGAATTTTGCTTCTCACATTGCCATGCATTCTTATTTACTTGCAGGATGAAGGTTTAGGCATACACGTGCGTTCCTGCATGTGTAACATGAACACAAAGCCAGTAATGGCTTAGAATTTTAGATAGAATAGCTATTTGATTGATGACTCGCCTGTAGTTTAGGATTTATGCTTATAAGTACATGTGTGCATGTGCAGTATGGGCCAAAAGGTACTACCGGTCTAGGTACTATGATTGTCAGCCTGCTTTCTTTTTTTTTTTTTTTTGGTACGTATTATGCTTGTGTACCCACTACCTTGTGTTTTTGATGCCTTCGATTTTTAACTACAGGTCTTATTTTGTGTTTTCCATTTATGATATGTGAGTTTCTACTCAAATTTTCTCTTAGTGACATTGTTTGTCCATTTTTGCTTTGTGATGGCAATTTTTATTTCTCAATGCATCTTTATTGAAATTTGTCCCAGTTTCACTCTGCAAGAAAGAATTTTGCTCCCCCACCAGTGCCACACACCTTATGTGAGTACAAGGGCATTGCCTGGCACGGGGTGGGGAGCAAATCCCTTCCAATAAAGGGTTGGGAACTAAAATCATTTTCTTATTTGGAGGTTTTAAGCACACACTTTTTTGATACCTTGCACATGGTTAAACATTATTCACTTTTTCAGTCGACAGGTCTTCATAGTTCAAACACTCAATCCACAAATATCCATTTGTATTGAGCCTTCCTATTCTGGTTATATTGTTCGATGTTCTATATTCTAACCTAGCATTTCTAACCTTAAATTTCAACTTTCTGGTACAATATATTTTGAGCAGCAATAGGGAGGAAAAATGGGTGGAACAAAGAAAAATGTTTAAACAGCTGAACATTAAAGCGAAGAAAATTGATTTAAGAAAAAAAAAATATGGGGCAAAGATATTCACATTACATCTTTTTCAGAATGATGACGCGCGTCTTATTTGAATCAAATTTCCGTGCATTTTATTTCGCTATATTTATATTCACATTTGTTTTCTTGTCACATTTTAATCCATAATCTTTTACGCTAACTAGCAAATATCCTTATAATGGTCTTTTCTGTTAAAAAATTCTGTTAATTTAGAATAAATGACAGTCCCCATTTGAGTTTCACTTTATATTAACTCATATAAAATATTTAGGCCTTTTACAGTGAAATTTTGTAGATGGATATCCTAATTGACAATGAGATGTTATAATTAGTACTACCTCCATCTCAAAAAAAGAGTCTAGTTTTCCTTTTTCGTTCGTCTCAAAATATGGTCAAAAGTAATTGAAAAGTAATTGAAATATTAGTTATCTTTTATATCCCTATTTAATGCGCATAATTATTAAAGAGTAATAATTAATAAATAAAATAGTATAATAGAGAAATGATGTTAAAATTTACTTTTTAATACTATTAAATGAATTTTTTTAATATATGCGAAAAAATAACTAAGAACATATTTTTGAGACGGAGTTAGTAAGAAATTATTTTTAAATATAAAAGAGGCAATGAAAAGCTTTAGACTTAACTATCATGATAAATAAAAATTGAGGGATTCAAATGCAAATAAAATGTGGCGTAATTGGTAGAAAATGTTAACGGTTGTAGTTTGGAATGGTTCCAAACCATAAAAAAAATTGATGATTTTAAAGAAAACAACCACTTGGTTATTTTGTAATATTAAAACCACATCAAATCAATCATTTTTTTGCTTAGTTGTGATTAATTTGTCTAACCTTAGAAAATATAGTGTCATTATACATCACACACAACCACCGTACAACCATGACATGACCTACATGATGATTTGTATACCCTCAAATATTATAAAAATTGACAATAAAATATTTGCCTAGTTCCATTTTGGAACACGCTAGATGGTACAAATCTCCAATTGTGAAATGATGTTTTGTTCTAATTTATTGTGGAACAATTAAGAAATAGGCACTATTTGTGAAGAACGTTTACAAAAATAAGATAATGGCAAAGTAGTTAAAGTATGACCTTGACAATAATAAATATATATACCTTGTTTTAATCTTGGATATTATAAAAAGACAATTGATTATATACAATTATATATGATTAATAATTTTGTTATTCTTTTAATTTAATTTTATTGTTTTATGAATTTATAGATTGTTCAAAAAAAAAAAAAGATAGTAGTAAAAAATGTTTTTATGCACATTAGATTAGATTAGAAATTAGAAATTTTAAATGCGACAGGAAATTAAGTGCCCCAACCTCACCGTTTCCTTCCTTCGGACTGAGCTCAAAAATTGGGAACAATTTAGGGTTTTGGAGAGAAAGGGGAGATTCGGTATAAATCAACTCAAGGTACCAATTTTGTTGCATTGCTCTAGAGGAGGTAATTCATTTTCTTCGGTTCTTCGTCACGAAACTTTTTAGTTAGATTTTGAGATTTATTTATGTACTTCACTATTCCACGTAAGGAGGTAATAATCCAATTGTAAGACTCCATCCAGCTTCATTGCCATTCTCTACTTCTTGCTTATAGAAATTTGATTTTCCGTTTTTCTTTCTCTATGGCAATTTTCCTTATGCACCAAGATTTTCTGTCAATACTCTTCTTGAACTTTTGTTGGGGTTGTGTATGGTCTTGTCCTTGCCTTCAGAACCGGCCGCCCCTGAAGACTGAACTGTTGTCATTGAAGTAACCACGACCAGACTCCAGTGGAGCAAAGAAAAGCTGGACGTGATTGTGTTTGATTGAGTTTTGGACCTTCGAAGATTTCTTTTAGGAATTCCTGAAAAAAAGTTCTTCCGACTGTCAGAGATTTGTTTCTATGTGGAAAGCGCACTATTGTTAGGTATCTTCTGTAATTCTCACAATCTGGATGTAGATTGTGTCAATAGTGATAGACAGGTTTTAACTGAAGTGATCTCTCTTTCATTGCAGCTTGACGTAGTCATGCATTACCAAGGAGAGGTACCAGACATGTGGTTTTCCTCCAGCTTCTTGATTTTATTGCGGTGAAAACGGCTTAACGTGGGGAATGGTCTGAAATGGCATCGCTTCGCTCCGCTGGATATGTAGACCCAGGGTGGGAGCATGGTGTTGCTCAAGATGAGAGAAAGAAGAAGGTCAGATGCAATTACTGTGGAAAAGTTGTTAGCGGTGGGATATACAGATTGAAGCAGCATCTAGCTCGGATTTCTGGAGAAGTAACTTATTGTGACAAAGCTCCAGAGGAAGTATGCCACAAAATGAGAGAAAACCTAGAAGGGTGTCGTTTTGGTAAAAAAGCAAGGCATATTGAGTACGATGAACAATCTTTTTTAAATTTTCATGCCAATGATGACGAGGAAGAGCATTCTGGATATAGAAATAAAGGCAAGCAATTGGTAATTGACAAGGGTTTAGTGATAAACACTCCTCTTCGTTCATTGGGATATGTTGACCCTGGGTGGGAACATGGTGTTCCTCAGGATGATAGGAAGAAAAAGGTAAAATGTAATTACTGCGACAAGATAGTGAGTGGTGGTATTAATCGGTTCAAGCAACACCTAGCCAGAATCCCGGGAGAAGTTGCACCTTGTAAAAGTGCACCTGAGGAAGTATATATGAAAATAAAGGAAAACATGAAATGGCACCGTACTGGAAGGAGGCATGGACGTCCTGGCACCAAGGAGATATCATCCTTCTATGCAAACTCAGAAAATGAAGATGAAGAGGAGGAAGAAGAAAAAGAAGCTGTACATCATTTGAGCAACGATAAGCTACTGCTTGGTGATAAAAGATATAATAGAGATCTGAGAAGTTTCAAAGGTATCTCTCCCGGCAATGGGCCTGAACCATCACAAAAAAGGCCAAGGTTTGATGCTAATGTTCTGACGACACCCAAGCATCAGATTCAAGCATCTGGCAAACAAATGAAAGCAGGTTCCTCTAACAGGTCACGGAGAGAGGTCATTTCTGCTATTTGCAAATTCTTCTATCACGCAGGAGTGCCTTTACAAGCAGCCAACTCCCCTTATTTTCATAAAATGCTAGATCTGGTTGGTCAGTATGGGCCAGGTTTGGTAGGGCCATCAAGTCAACTGTTATCTGGTCGGTTCCTACAGGATGAGCTTCTGTCCATAAAAAGCCACCTTGCCGAGTACAAGTCTTCTTGGGCAGTTACAGGGTGTTCCATTTTGGCCGATAGTTGGAAAGATATGCAGGGTAGGACGTTGATCAATATTTTAGTTTCTTGTCCCCGCGGCGTATACTTTGATCGTTCAGTTGATGCCACCGGTATTGCTGATGATGCAGAATATTTGTTTAAATTGCTTGACAAAGTCGTCGAGGAGACAGGCGAGGAAAATGTAGTGCAAGTAAGTTCAACTTTTGCATATATACTGTAATTTCCATTATCTTTCACGTCTACTCTTTGGCGACTCAGCTTTTGGCGTTCTCAATTCTCTCCACCTCACTGATATTAAATGTTAAGTGTAGGTAATTACTGAAAATACACCAAGTTATCGAGAAGCTGGGAAGATGCTTGAAGAGAAGCGGATGAATTTATTTTGGACTCCTTGCGCTGCCTTTTGTATTGATCGAATGCTCGAAGATTTTATGAAAATAAACAAGGTGCGAGAATGCATAGAGAAGGGCCAAAAAATTACCAAATTTATTTACAATAGGATCTGGTTATTGAATTTGATGAAAAAGGAATTTACTGGAGGTGAAGAAGTTTTGAGGCCGTCTGTCACTCTATATGCTTCAAGTTTTACTACTTTGCAAAGTTTGCTTGATCACAGGATTGGTCTTAAAAGAATGTTTCAGTCAAACAAATGGCTCTCGTCTAGGTTTTCAAAACTGGACGCAGGTAAAGAGGTGAAAAACATTGTGCTGGATTCCTCGTTTTGGAGGAAAGTACAGTATGTTAGGAAATCAGTTGACCCTATTGTGGAAGTGCTGCAGAAGATTAATGGTGATGAGAGCCTCTCGATGCCCTTTATCTATAATGACATGTACCGGGCAAAACTTGCAATTAAAATCAATCATAATGATGATGAGCGCAAGTATGGACCCTTTTGTAGTGTGATCGATGATCACTGGAGTTCATTATTTCACCACCCTCTCTATCTGGCCGCTTACTTCCTCAATCCATCTTATCGCTATCGTCCGGACTTTGTTCCGGTATGAGATTTATGTTTTATTTTTCCGATAATTGTTTTATGTGTAGCAATTCAAGGTTAAGCCCGTGTTAACTAACTATTTCTATTTCAAAATAGAAATAGATTTTGTTGAAATCAATGTTTGAAATTTCAGTAGTACATGTTGCTCCCGTGAAATATGTGGACGTAATTAGTTTGATTAAATTCTATTTTAAAGTAGAAATAGTTTGCTTCGGGGGCAAATTAATCTGCATTTTTAGTTTTTCTTTTTTTCAATTTTATTAAGAAAAACATGTGTGGATCTTGTAGCAGCCAGATGTGGTGCGTGGACTGAATGCATGCATTGTTCGACTAGAACCAGACAGTTCAAGAAGGATTTCTGCATCTATGCAGGTGAGGATTGCCTAACTGATCAAGGAACCTGTTAGCTTCGAGGCGACATTTTCTTGTTCATTTTCTGCAAAAGGATGTTCTTATTGTTTCTCATGCTATTTCAGATTTCTGACTTTAGCTCTGCAAAAGCTGATTTTGGAACTGACTTGGCAATTACTACCAGATCAGAGCTTGATCCAGGTAATAACATCGATTCACTTGGGATGAAATTTTACCTTTAAGCGTGAATTGAACTGACAACAGTCTTCCTATTTCTAGCTGCATGGTGGCAACAACATGGGATAAATTGTTTGGAGCTGCAAAAGATAGCTGTACGTATACTGAGCCAGACCTGCTCATCTTTTGGGTGTGAGCATAATTGGAGCATGCACGATCAGATTTACAGCCATAGGCACAATCGGTTAGCACAGAAGAGATTGAATGAAGTTATCTATGTTCACTACAACTTGAGACTTAGGGAACGCCAGATAAGGAAAAGGTCTGATGACACACTGTCAGCTGACTGTGTTCTACAAGAGAGTTTGTTATATGACTGGATTGTAGAGACTGAGAAACAAGCCTTGCAAGAAGAGGAGGTATATTTAGCAAGTTTTCATTTTCAAGACTTAAAACTGCACATATGGCTGTTTGATAGTTCTCTTGCTTATAAGCAGAACTGAAGTTTTGGATATCAAGTAAAAACCATGGCGAATTCATTTTGTCTATCCTTAAAAACATGGTCTAGTATAGATGAGGGAGGAATAATAATAATAATTGTAAAAGATCTATCGGTATTTCTTATCGACTACCGCTGGTGAACCTAGGCCTGGTATGCTTACGCTGGTTTGTGATACTAAAAAATTATAAGATTTTCAGCTTCCTGATGAAGCAGTGGAAATGTTGTACTAGATGAGATTAATGATAAACTATTAGAATTTTGTATTAAGGTCACATGTTTCAGCATGTCTGAAGAGTAATAATGGGTTTAAAACCAATGAACTAGGCATAATCTTGGTTGCTTTTCTGTGTGGTGTAGATCCAAGTGCGGCTTTTAGATATTGGATGGCATGTTCACTGGCCACACTTGATGCAGGAAATCCTTTACAGTGAAATGGAGCAGGGCGAAACATACGAAACAGATTTTATGGAGTTTGATGATGGAAATTCAGACTCTAGAAAAAGAGCAATAGAGATGGCGAGTTTGGGAAATGTAGTAGAGCCTTTTGAAGTTAACCCGTCTATTACTGATGCAGCCACTGATGATGATGAGGAGGAGGACGATGACGACGACGCTGATCTCAACTTTCTTGATGAGAATATAAGTGACTGACTGTTCAAGTGACAAGTGGTCTCCGATCCTCCATCCTGGAAGAGTAATATTTCCCTAAATATATTGGATGAAGATTGCAGTGGGTTAAATTTTATCAGCACCATTTCATTCTCAGGAAGTTGTATGTAATGTATGGTCACCAATGTCCAGTTTTGTATATGCATTGTTGATCCCTCAAAGAATTGAGTTGTTACAAGTATCCATTTTGAAGTGAAAGGTAAAATGCTATCACAAAATTGGGACCCAGTTGCTTTAGTTTTTAGATTTTTGAGAATTAATTTTGTGAAAAATTGATTTTTTTGGGGCGAATATGTGGTTGAAAAGGAAAAGTTATGAATTTATGTGAATAATTTTGATAGATAAATGTATAGTTGAAAATGAATTTGAGTGAAAATTGATTCTAAAAAATCTAAATCAAAAAAATTTTGTTTTGTGAAATTACATTGTTCTTGAGCTCTAACCCGTTTTGATAGATATTTTTTAACTTTTTTCCCCTTATTAAAAGTGAAAATTTTTAACTTGGTTGAGGATACCCTCAAAGTTCTGTAGAAGCGTGTTAGAAGAAGGAAAATAGTTTGTTTCTATTCTTTGTTTTAGATAATGGAAATTTGCATAAACTTCTCCAATCTATGAAATTACTCATTAGTAGATGACTGAAGGGACTTATGGTAACGGTCGAGATAGTGTATTTGATTTAGGTTTAAATTACCATATTACTCTTTTTTTTTTTTTGAAGGAAAAGGATCAGTTCTCATTAATCATCGAGTCATTGGTTACAAAGTGGGAATGAGCCAATTTGGGGCGCTATTATCAGTGCATAAAGGAGAACAAGAGAGATCTCTTCTAGCTAAAATTATGTGCAACCTTATTAGTTTGTCTTCTAATGAATCTCACTTTAAAATGATCCTGGTGTTGTAACAATTGCTTACATTCATGGATAATCATACCAAACTCCGAGTTATCTTCCTCTTTAGCGTGTAACCCATCTACAACTCCTTTTGCATCCGTCTCAATAATTGTCGCTGAAATACCCAAGTTAATCAACCATTGAATTGCACTTCTGAGTCCCAATGCCTCCGCCTCTTTAACTAGAAAATCTCCTTCAATTGGAACTAATCGACACTCCACAAATTCTCCAGCCGAATCACGTAAAACCATTCCCAGACGGGTCTTGAGGTTCTCTCTATTTTTGGCTGCATCAATGTTACATTTTGTGTAACCCAATGGCGGCAATGTCCAGCAATCCACATTTGAAGCATGCACTGGAATAGGATTTGTACACCTCTTTGCACCGTTTGCCTCGGGGTCTCCAATTGATTTCTCCAAAGTTTCTCATTCCTCGCCCTCCAAATACTCCATGCAATGGCACCCACTCGGTTGATATCATGGATTGGTTTCTTCAACCATATTACTCTTCTAATCTTAAAAAATAATAAACCTTAAAATAATAAAAAGTTGCTAACGACTAGTAAAGTCTCTTTACAAAATGGGTATAGATACAAAAATATACAACAAATTGTACAACAAGAAGTATAGCTTATGTGATAAACATTCAAGAAAAAGTAAAATGATGCGTGAGTTAATAGGATCCTCTACCAGATATATGTTTATAATAATTTATTTACATTTTTATTGTACTAGTAACATTACTCTTTCAAAAGACGTATAGATTTGTGAACTTTTTTCACCTTCTATCAATCTGGTACTGTCTCTTCTCCCAATGGGAAGTTGTGACAGTATTTCGTTGGCACCATATGATTTTAGATGATGAAATTGCACTATCACATTGAAATATTGATTGAAAACGTCGTGTTCATCTACGAAAATATAATGCGAGTTTGCATTCACATAAAAATAAATTAAAATATATTTTTATTTGAAATAAGGGAGATACGAGTAGAGTTATATGATGAAAATTTGTGTAGTACATGTGAATCCATAAGATATGTGGATGTGAATGATTTAACCACATTTATCAAATTTGAGAAAATATGAGAAAGTAGTAGTATGAAAGTAGGGTAATAATACTTATCAACTCATATATTCTCTCCTACTAACCTAAAGGGTAATAGATTGTGGTTTATCCATCCTTACAATATCTTTCTTCCTCATCTTCTTCCATTACAATCTTCTTCCTTCTCCTCATCGTGCACACCAATCTTACGATTAGAATTCACGCATAACTTCTTCCTCCCCCCCCCCTCCCTTTTTTTAATACAAGCAGTGGAGGAGCCATATGGGGTCCTATGGGGTCACTAGACCCCATTGAATTTTATTTTTTGTTCATTAGAGGTTTCTCTTTTCTTTTTTTTTTTTCCTTTTTGTGGTTTAAATATTAATTTTCTAATGCATGATTTGTTTGAGTTAAAAAAGTTTAAATTGTTAAGTGATATGAATTAGAAATTTTACTTTAAATTGAAATTTCAAATTAGAAAAACTATTTGGTAATGTTATTTGGAAATTTGTTGTTTGAAATAATTTTATGATTTTTTTTATACAAGTAATTTTATGAAGTTTTTTTTTTTTTTTTTTTGAAAGTTAAGTAATTTTATGAAGTTTTATGAAGTAATTTTATGAAGTTATGTGTAGTAAATATGTATATATTTTATGAAAATGATAATGTTTTCACTATGTGGAATCCCAAAGTGAATAATATTCAATATATATAATTTTTTATTTATTTAAATTTTTTTCGTGAGAAGAATTATATATAAGTTGTGCCCCTATCAAATAATCATTCTAACTCTGCCACTGAATGTAAGTAGTGAAACTTCGTTACTAAGAGTAGTAAAAACCTCAATTGTGTTGAGTGCTCTTACTATTTGAGCAATATGTACACACACAATAAGGGATAATCCCAATCTGATAATATATCTAGTGGAATTATCCTATCAGAAACAACTCACACGTGAGCTGTGGGTTGTTCACGATTGGTGGAAGATGGATTTTTTTTTTCCTTTTCCTTTTTCTTTTTTTTTTTTTTGGGCCCAGCTTATTGAGTAGTTATTGGGCCATTTATTGGATCCCTCTACATCACGAACTACAACACCGTTTCTCCCCCTGCAATTACCGGCGGTAAAGTCTACATCCCAATTCGTTTAGCCGCCAACGGCGATTTTCCGAATTGCTGAAGCAGTAGTACGCATACATATTGATAAAGCGGCTTCAAAATGCCGGAAAATAATGCTGTAATCGGCCTTTCGTGGGAGCCTAAGCTAGGTTTATTCTCATCTGCTTCTGGCGCAGCCAAAAAGGGGAATTCCTCCTCGAGTAACTTTGAAGCTAGTGCTCTTTACAAACCCAGTTCGGAGCTCATTGACGGCCTATATGTTCCTCCAGACGACCCCAGAAAGCTCAATAAGTTGTTAAAGAAACAGATTAAAGACACTGCGGGCAAGAATTGGTATGAAGTTCTTCTTGTTCTTTTCTTTTTGTGTTGGTTTTTTGGGATAAAATTTTTACCCTTTCAATGATTTTTGTGAAAGAAATTTTTAATATTTTATGTTGGTTGGGTTGAATTGTTAACAGGTTTGATATGCCTGCGCCTGTTATCACCCCGGAGCTCAAGAGGGACCTCCAGCTATTGAAGGTACTTTCAGTTTATCTGTTTCTTGGGAGAATTGATTAAACTTGTGTATTGGCCTTACTATCTGGTAAATTTACAACAAAAGCCTACACGACGCTCTTCCGATCTGGGCAAACTTACGTTAGTAATTTACAATGGTGTAATTTGCTAATGTGAAATTAATATGAGCACCAGGCGCTAATATTGATTCTTCACACATTAGATTGACATTAACTTTATGTAGCATCTATTTTCTCCTAAATAGAATTTTGACAAGAACCCAACAGCAAGCAATAACCAGGACCCTGTGTTAGCATAATATTGATCCTTAAGAAATTTTAATCTGCTTTTGCTGTATAAAATGGACCAAAATTTATTTGACATCATTTGCAGCACAAGTTTCTGATGGGATTTTTGAAAGTTTAGGTTTTATGCTGCTGACAGAGTATCAGAAAACTTAAGTTTCAGTATGAATATGATTATAATTTAAGTATACTTTTGATGATTTCTTTTGTTACTGTTCATCCACCAAATGTTTCGAGTTGTATAATTTATTGACATTTATATGATTTTCCAAAGTTTTCGACTGAAATTTTTATTTCCAAGCAATGTTAGATTATCACAAATGGCTGAGAATTTTTTTTTTTATCACCTGTAGACATACTCCTTTTCTGTTTCATTTATGGTTATGGCCCAACCTAATGGATTATAGCTGTTGGTGGCTTTCTGTCTTTTTTTTTTTTTGTAATAATTATGCACAGCTGTAAGCACAAGTCGATGAATATAGCCGCAGGCTCTGAATTAGGTGCTGGAAATAAGTAATCAAAGTTTAGCAATCAAGTCTTTGTTTTTCCATCATTTTGGACAAAATTGTTATTTTCTAAATTGCATCCTTGGCCACAATAGCCAAGTTGTTTAAATAGTCCATGATATTCATTATTTTTATTCTAAAAAATTAGTTGGGATCATAAAATTAGAAACAGATTTGTATCTTGCTAATATGGAAGATTGCTGAAGATTTTCTAGTACTCACTGTCAGCGCCTCATCATCCCATGTGTGCACCCACGTGGGTGCTTGTATGCATGCCATGTGCAATTGACCCTAGTGCCATAATAGCACTCACTGTGAATATCAGAAAACTACTAGTAAGATCGCATTAGAGCATCTACAAACTCTAAACATGTTTTCTATTTGAAAGAGCAACAATTAAATTATGCATTCACCTACGTGGAATGGTGAGTGCCGTGACTGTCAGAGAACTACCAGGAAGGTCGCATTAAAGTATCTCATGTTTTCTGCTTAAAAGAGCAAGTCTTAAATTACGCTTCAATGGGTTCTGTAATTTAGCATTTTAATTTGTGAGTTTGGCTCTCTAAATTTGCTGGTCTGCTATAAACTGTTAAATTCTTTTTAAGAAATTTTGAATTTCAATGCTCTAATAAAATGCATTCATTTGCTACTATTGAATTAAAGTTCGTATATTTTACATGAAAACATGAAGAAAATGGAGGGAAATATGAAAATAATTAGGAGGAAGCACGTGGGAAAAAAAAAAACAGAGAGTGGAAAGTCATAAATACATTTTGAAAATAAGTAAAATGACAATTATGAAAAATAAAGGCTTTTGAACTGCTAAAAAAATTCTGCTCCTTAAGCTATAGATAATTTTAAAATGCAAAAGATATAGATCTCCATTACAATACTTTTATGGTCAAGAAGTTCAGAAAATTTGTGTTAGATATTATGTTTCCCTTATGAGACAAACATTATTTTATTAAATGATTATTTATTTTATCTTAACTGAAAAGACTAAAGCGAATGTTAACCATCTATTTCTCTTTCAAAACAAAATTCGTTTAACCAATCACTTCGACATACTTCATGGAACTTGTTTACAACAAGATTCTGCACCACTCTTTTTCAATTATTCTATTTTTGTTTTGAAATATAAGTAGATGGTTAACGGAGGGTCAACTATTATTATAAAAAAGACAAGGTCTAGACTCTTTGTGTATGTGTTGCATAACATTGCCCTTACACGTCCCTTTCTGTCTTCCTATCCCTTTTGCATAACTTCCTCTGTTTTACAACGTCTCTCTCTTCCCTTTTGGGAATTTGCATACTGCAAAACTGTTCTCAGTCTTGTGAGAGAAGGAAGGGGGGGGGAGTCATTGATAGTTGAAGAAGGCTTTGCTTCCAGTCGTAAACTTGTTTAATTATAAATATATAGAATGAGTGATGGCAATTTTGTGGTTTTCAAGGAATGTGTAGTTAAAATAGTATTTTCTAAGAGATATGTGGTTAAAATTAATAGTATGATTAGAAGAGCATCTCTAGCAACCTCTCTATATTTGAAAAGCATCGTTTGTTTACATTTTAAAAACTATCGATAAATTTATGTAGAGCTATTTTTTAAGCACTCTAACAGCCTCTCTATTTTGTTCTCTTTATTTACTTCTTTCAAAATGTATTTGATTTTTCACACCATCAGTCATGCTTCTTTTATAATTCCTTTTTTTCTTTTTAAAATTATTTTCCTTCATTATTCTTCACATTTTTATGTCAGCTTTGCGCATTATAGTGTGAATGCATTTAATTGAAGTATTGAAATTAAAATGTTTTATTGCATTTGATAATAGAGCATATGTTTGGCTCTTCAAATATAGAGACCTGAAAGCACTTTAAATTAAAATGTTAAATTGTGCCTGTTTTCATACTATTACGTTCTCCTACTTTTTCAAATTTGAATTTGGTCAAACCAATCACATCCACACATTTGATGGACCCACCTATACTACACAAATCTCTACCATCCAACTCCACTCATTCTCTCTCTATCTCTACCATCCAACTCCACTCATTCTCTCTCTTACTTCACACTATTAATGCATTTTTTGTGTGAATGTAAACACACAAAGAGTATTGGGGTATAAATTTATGGATTGACTATTTAAGTAAATTAAAGAAGATCTTACGTTTAGCGAGCCAGTTGAAGATGATCTGAACAATGTTTATGATGGGTAGAGAACATTCTCGAAATTGTTAAACATCATATTTTAACATTTTTCTATCAAGCAATTAGGGCACTTAAAATTGTTTTTGGTGTTTGAATTTTTTAAAGAAGTTTTTGGTACCAAATGAATACAACTATGTGACACATACTGGAGTTTAGTAGTGTTGTGCGTACGAATTTTATCACTTACGTTTGGTAATTTTCTTGATTGTCAGCATGTACCAGGCCTCATATTCATATTCCTGACTTGAATAATTACATGAAAGGGAATATATGAGGAGTTGAGGAACATTTTCAATTATTACATTGATCATTTGTTTAGTTTGTCTTAATTCGAGAATAATTCAAACATACATGAAGAGATAAGAATATTACTATATTTAGGTCATAACGTTTGTGTTTCTAGCACTACTAAACCGTGAATTCCATAACACACTTAGAATTTGTATTCATTTGAGACCACAACACTTGTTTCCAAAATTTAAAACTGAGAAAAACAAATTTTAAGTGTGCTTACCTTGTCAGGAAAATGCTGAACTGATGATTATAGAAATTGGCTTATACTACCATCAAACACCTTTGACTCTTCTCCATCTTGAGAATCATAATGTGTGTTGTAAAGTGTAAACTATGAGATAGAGTCAAAGCGTGAGAGGGAATGGAGTGACAATTATGCATGAGAGGGTAAGAGAAAGATACTAGGCGAGATGTGTGGGAATGAGGGTTGATACCATATATTTATGGAGTACTACACTGTGCTGTGTTGCTAAATGTCTTGCTAAAAATATTGACTTTCACACAGAGTATTACTATGTAAAAAAGAAAGGTAATATTTACATATCACAGATTTTTAGAAACTTAACATTTCTATCTTTTTGTGTTTCCTGTATTTGCAAGATGCCAAGATTTAATTATTTAACACATGCTACTGTATCCCCTAAAATACTTTAGATCCCTAAGCCTCTACAACGTATCTGCCGTCCCTAAATTCGAATTAATGGCCATACACATTGGTTCAGGCTGTTATAGCATAGGTCGTTGGCCATGTCAGTAAGGTAGATTGTTGACTGAGCCTAATGGGGGAGAGTGAAGTTATCAAAAGTAGAATCTTGGAGAAAAAATAAAACGTATGGTGTACACACATATTGCATCTTTAGCTTCTTGTTCGAAAGCCCAAGAATTGAAACATTTCTATATTTGGGCAGGTATGTTCATCGATTAACTTAACACTAGGAAGCTGGCAAGATGCTTGGATGCATTTCTATATTTGTTTGTAGGTATCCAAATGAGTTGTTTTTATGAAGCCAACAAGCAGAATTTAAAATTGGAAACAGAGGTAGCTCTTGGGAGATATTGTAGCCAAAAACTTAGTTAATGAAATCATTGACCAAGTTACCTGAAGTAAAAGTACAATGTTTATGTGTATTACAAAGTCAAGCAGCTCAGTGCCCCTTAGAACATGGAATATCTGTTAATATTTTACTTGTTTATCGGAGATATTTTAATGACATTATCCAGCACTTTTCCCAACACTAGTAGGTTCACATTTGTTTCCTGTTCTTCCAAGAGAATTGCAAAATACATGCTGCTGCGTCTTTTAATTTGTATTGAAATCCACTTAGAAGAATATTTCTTGTTTAAATGAGTATGTCCTTTTACCGTTACAGTTAAGGAGTGCCATCGATCCAAAGAGGCATTTTAAGAAGGGTGACTCAAAATTGAAAACACTTCCCAAGTATTTCCAGGTAAATCAAGATTACCCATTAGGTTGCAGTCTAATGTTATTAATAAATACCATATTTTATTGATTTCGGATTACCCATGAGGTTAATGAGAATGCATTGATAATTGATCAGGTGGGCACAGTGATAGAGTCAGCAGGAGAGTTCTACTCAGGTAGACTTACTAAGAAGGAGAGGAAAGCAACCCTTGCTGATGAGCTGCTTTCTGATGGCACCCTGGGTGAATATAGGTAAGAAACAGTCTCTAGTTTCCAGAACAGCATATTTGTTCAATGACATCCTTTTTTCCTTCGGTTCTGAAGAAACTATGCGTATTATGTTTAAAGTATTTCCAATGCAAATGTGGGTTTTAGGGAAAAGTCATGCCACATCACTAGAATAGACATCATTCTTGATTTGCCTTCTATAATGCATGATGAAATGGACAATGTCAAGACAACATGGCAACAATTAATGTAAACATTAGATGAACGTATGCATCTAGAAGTCCTTCTACGCCTTGTGCATCATTAATTTGGAGGAGAAAATATGTGGAGAGAAGAAGAAAAATATAAATATAAATACTTTCTCACTTCTGAGTGGGAGTGAAAATATTTTATAGATCCACCTAGGAAATACAAGTAAACAATGGAAAAAATACTACTGTAGACGAATTTTGAACCTCGCCCATCTCTATATTAATTATTTTTCCCATGTAACTAGAAGTCCATCTTGGAAAAGATGGAATGCATTGGGGATGCGCTATACGAGGATGATAAATGTAAACTTGCAATTGAAAAACTTCTTTGACATCCAGTGGCACTCAATGTCTCATGTGGCTGCATGTATGCGCGATATGTTAATACATACAACATTGCATAGGGTGTTTTGGTCACTAATGGTAACATGGCCCTTTGCCCTTTGTCGTCATCAATTTTTCCTTCACCCCTCATATTCCAAATTTATGCAGGAAGCGCAAGGTCAAAGAGATTGAAGAATTGAAACGGCCAGGTGGGGTAGCGAAATGGAAGAGAAGAAAGAATGCAAAGGCAGGAAAGAATCCAAGAAAATAGAAAGGGAAATGAATCGATCAACCGCACCCCTTACCTTTTGCACTGATAGCTTAGTGAACTTATGTTATAATAATTGGAGTCCGTAACACACCTGCACAAGATAATATACCGCGTGCAATCACTTGAAGAATGAATACCGATTGGGTCAGTTAATTGTAATGTTAAACCATTGATCTCAGTTTTTTTTCTTTTTATCGGAAACACAGAAATGTAACAACATGCTCCAATCTATTGAGTCCCGGGTGAAATGCAGAACCACAAAATTTTGATTTATTTGCTTAATGGGGTGGTTAACAATAATTCGCTTGTACCAGATATATACACGTTAGTGTGTGATGGTAAGATCACGCACCAGATGTTAACGCTTGAGGGAATTTCGTTCCAAAATTATAACCACTTCACTGGCAAACCAGCTCAGCAAGCGATTAGGCTTTCGAACCAGATTGCAAACCCAACCTTCTTACCTTTTGAACATTGTTTGTTAGCAGCACAAAGGCTAGAGAATAATAATGTATATTAACATGCAAAGAACTTTTGCCATTTCAATGCAAATATTCATGTGCCACAGTTTGAAAACATTTCCCCGACCTGAAAATGTACATCTGTATGGCATAAGCAACACATGTTATCAATCAGACTATGTGAAACTGCAGTATGTTCGACTACAATCTCGATCCAACTTCTTCAAATCAAAGTGTTTGCAATATTTCACCATTTTCAAGACATTTCCAGCCACAGCAATGCTCAAGGCAGAGGTTCCTGAGAATCTCCCAACCGAGATAAATGAAGATAAGCATCTGTCCCTGTAAGAGATATAGACCATACATCTCCAAGAGTCACTTTCAAATAAAAGTACACGCAAAAGCAAAAGCATAGGCTGAAAAATGTGCAACAATTGGGTAGCTTTGAACCCACTACATATTGTATTAATTAATGTAAACTTTCAGACGATTTGGAATACAGTGGCCCTTCCACAAGGCAGGCGGATTCTTTGAAATTTTTATGCACCAAATAAGCTTTACAAGCATGTCGCTACATGAGGCTTAGCTAATTGCTAAATTCAGATCATTTAGTTTTTACATTCAGACATCCAATTACAAGAATCTTCACTAGATGGAGAAATTTTAATGATCAATGCCGTCTGTGGACTATTGTATTTAATTGGATATATAAGCTAAATGAAGAGAAGTAACATACCATATCCTTCCATGGAGATAATTTGCAAATCACCTCCAAAATATCTAGCATATAAACGGCTTATTGGAAGTCCATAACCATAACCAGCCATGGTTGCAAGAGTTCCAAGGTCAACGTCTGAGTGTTCATCTAGGGGATTCTTTGCAGTACTGTAGAGGTAAGTAAATATTTTAGGAAGACCACTTCTTGGTATTCCGCCACCTTCGTCAGAGACCTAGATGATTCATTGGTAACAATATAGTCATTTTATATGCCTTATCAAATATTAATAATGTAACATTCTGATTGAAGATAAAAAGAAAGAGAAATAAAGGAATTTAAAAGATTTTATAGCTTTCCATATAATATCTTTCTGATTGGAGACAAAAATGAGGGCACAGGGGAATCAAGACTGACAGATGCTCAATTTGATTTAAGAGAAAACGGAAGGTAAAAGAAAACATGCCTTAATAGTAACATCCTCCAATCCATCAGCAACTATAATACGGATAGGAGGTGCAACCTTGTCTGAATCCATAAATTTTTCTTGAACAGCACGGAGAGAGTTTTTAACCAGCTCGAAAACCATCAAATGCAGGTGTGATGGTACGTATCTGTCACAAAAGCAAAAATATATAAATAAATACCGGGCAAAGTAAACAGAGAAACTACCAAGACATAAAATAGTATAAGATTTAATGGAAAATACGCAAAACCTCTGTAATGGAGAATGACAATTGAATTACAAACTTACGGAAAAGTGAAGTTAGGGTCACCATAGATTTTCACATCTGGCGCACTGCCATACTCACGTAAACAAATGGAACGGGCATCCTCACTAGCTTTTCTCGCAACCTCAACAGGAGACATTTTGGTATGTATGTAGCCAATACAATCAGGGAGAGGATTTGGATCGTGCAATGCCACATGCTGCCCTGAGTTAGCAAATAAATTTGAAGCAGACAATGTTTTTTGGTATAAGTTCCTCCCGGCACCAATAAAATACACGTACCCATTAGAAGGGACCAATTAAGTAAGCAGGTCAACAAAAAGGGGGCTAACCAATGAGCATGCGGATCCCAATTCTTGACAGATAAAATCGATCTAGAAACTGCTGGATCTCATCCAGGTCATGGTAATCAAGTTTAGGATCCAAATCTTTCTTCAACTGTTGAACCCCCAAGGCCATCATAGGAACCACGTTGTTGTGCCTGACTTTAATCATCTTAATCATTTGTGTGAATTCCAACTCGTCACTCTTTTCCTTAATCTCCGCAAAGGATCTAAGATCACGAAAAGAATCCAAGTACCAATCTCTTACCTAGCAAGAAAATATAAAGAGAACAGCACTGATTATACATTTCAGAATACAATCTTCTTCAAAAAGGATTGAAAACAACGAGAATATAGAGATACTGACACCATATGACCTGAATCAAATGTACAGTTTGAAATTTTTAAGGAAGGTAAAATCAAGACCACACAACTGTAATCTTGAAATGTAAAATCCCAGTTGCAAATTAGGAGGATGGTTTTTTTTTTTTTTTTTTTTTTTTGGGGGGGGGGGGGGGCCGGGGAA
>CAVNYN010227675.1:27977-57576 GCA_963692815.1 Nyctanthes arbor-tristis
CCCCCCCCCCCCCCCCCCCCCCCCCCCCCCCCCCCCCCCCCCCCCCCCCCCCCCCCCCCCCCCCCCCCCCCCCCCCCCCCCCCCCCCCCCCCCCCCCCCCCCCGCAATCGGTAATCATTTTCAAGAATGTGAAACTCGCATATTCTTAACCAAAGTTCCTAAGAATGCCATTAAAAGTATGCACATAGCACATTATCAGTTTTGAAAAACCACAAGAAAATGCTTGATTGTCTGGTAAATTAAGCAATCACAACACAAGAAGACCCGTGAATAAATAAAATGAAAAACCAAATTTGTCACTAAAATATATATAGCATTAAAAAGTCAATTGCTTCACGTGCTCTTTTTTATAATTTAATTACTAGGTTAAATTCCACAAACCAACCACAAAGTCGAGATCTTTTGAAAAGGCACAAGTTAGAGAGAGAAAAACCGAATAGTGAAAAAACATTAAATAATCTTCACTTAATTCGTCCATCTTCCAGGATAAAATTCATAACACGAAATAAAATAAATTCAAAATCCATATCAGGAAAGGAATAAAACAGTAATCCTGAAAAACCCGGTAAGACAACATCAAACCTTTAGAACAGCGGGCTTCTGGGATAAGCCATAGGGGAGGGTCTCCAAATCAATAGCTCGGCGGGCGATCCGTATAGGGAGCTCCTTGTGCAGGAACTGGGCGGAAATAAGGAGATTCCGGTCGGTGGGCTTCGACCCGAATTCCATCATGTAACGGAGGCTGACGCCAGTTTGCTTCATGCTGCCCCATTTCTGCACCTCCTCGATCAGGCACTTCGAGAAACCTTCCCACGCCTTCTTCGCCGTCATAAAACTCCTACCTGATCGCGGAATTCAGTGCAATTTCGTTTTGCAACTCAATCTGTCAAATTCAGCGCATAGTTATAAAGTTGGGGCGATGATTTCAGTGCTCAAGTTACGGGGTGCCGTATAAATGCAAAATATGGATGAGAATTGTTGGGTTTCGAGAATAGAGAAGCTCATAGAGCGTACGAGGTGAGCTTTATGAGGGATGTGTGTGTGTGTGTGTGTGTGTGTGTGTGTGAGAGAGAGAGAGAGAGAGTCTTCAGTGAGAGTGAAAGAAATCAGACGGATAACGGATAGGAATTTATTAGGCCGAAGTGAAAAAATGGGCTTGGTTGAGTTGTTTTGTAACATAATTGACCTAAATAGCACTAAAAGAAAACGCACAACGATTTCTACTAGAATAATTCTAGTTAGGCAAAACAAAGAACTAAAAATTAAACAAAATGTGGTTTATATGATTACTATTAATTAAAAAGTTATATAATGTATTAAATAACATGTTACTACTATGTGTCAGTTTTATTAAATTTTATTTGTCTTTTTATTCAAAGAGCACAACTCTTTCTACGAGTACATCACTTTTGCGATGGAGTCCGATTTGAAGGGGTTGATCTTTGAAACATTAGTACGAACCTCAAATTGGTGTTATACTTTATATTATATTTCATATATATTTTAATTCTGCTCATTCAATATTCTAATCCGACTCCCACTTTAATATTAAATAGACATTTCTCTGTATCATGTTACCTTGACGTCAAAACTTGTGGAAGTTGAAAGGGCCGAGATATGTGGTCAGAATGGCGTTGGGGCAAGCAATAATAGTAAGAAGAATGGTAAGAAAAGTGAGGAGGCAAATGAAAGCAGTGAAGAAGAAGTTTTCTTTTTTTTTTTTTTTTTTGTCTTTCTTAATTATTTTAAGTTGAAACTGTAGTTACATTACCCCACTTCTCTAAAACTGAACAATTATGAAATTCAATCCGTACTAAAGGAACCATCTACAAATATGTTCATTCTGTACTTCTATAAATATATGTTAGTTTACATCATTTGTCTACCTATTACAAAAATTAACACATAGCAGAATCTTATTTTAAAACACATCACGCCACATTTACATTAATGGTAATTACATGTGCCACATATCCTTTTTGTCACGATTTTTGTCTCTTTGTTTGTGGAAATAGAATTATTCATTACACGAAATGTTTACAACAATCAATATTGTCCCAAAAAAAGAAAATTTGTCAAAAGTTAGAAGATTTAAGGCCTGCACTATACTTTTTTGAAAATATTAGAAGCCCCACTAATATTTTTCTCAAATAATCAGATACCATACCATTACAACTGTCCAATTAACCACTACCATACACATGTAGACAAAATAAGAATAAAAATTTATTTAATTCATGACAAATTGTATTGTGCATTGCTTTATTCTATAAAACTTCACCAACTATGCTCACAAATAAATTATACAATTGTTTGACCTTTTTTAAAAAATAGTTAATCAATCTCCTAATGTCACCTGATTAAATACTTTTCTCTGTAATACGGGAGATTATCAAACAAAATATGATTAAATCGCTATATATATAATATCAAAACTTGTAAAACCTTTTTTATTATCGTTGTAAAATAGCAAAATACATAGAAATAATAAATTTGTCTTATCATAAATTTCAAAATACTTCTTTATAGACTACATTTATAGTTGATTTAGTCGGACTACTGTCATTGCCACATATCAAAATTTTTAAATCCCTGCGACTTGTGTCCCTAGAAACACCGATATAGAACTGTCTATGACTAAAAATTGGTTTCGACAAAAACATACCAACATGCGACAGTGACTGGCCTTGACTCTTATTGATGGTTATTGCATATGAGACCATCAATGGAAACTGTCTCCTTTGAAAAGTGAAAGGTAACCGCGCATCAAAAGGAGTCAATGAAAGCCACGGTATAAAAAAATTTTCACCCGCATTCGATCCCAATAAAATCTTCGCTTCAATAACATGACTTCTGAGTCTTGTAACTAAAAGTCGTGTACTATTACACAGTCCATCAGAATGATCACAGTCCATTAGAAGGATCACTATTTTTCATTAACATCGCTAGAACACCAACATTCAAACATAATTTATGATTCGGAACTCCTGAGGATCTTATCCCATTTAAGAAGTCTGGTGTGTAAAGATCCTGCATCAATTCATGTTGGAATCAGACTTACACACCGAGTCCAAACTAAGATATGTCCTCGCATCTGTTTGATTCTGTGAAACCATGTAGCTATTTATCCTTTCAACCACATCATTAGTTGTCACTAATATAGCTCTGCCATTTAAATAATTTGATTCACTGCCATCCCTCGTGAAATTCGGGTATATACTGCTAAAAATAGCTGTAATTAGATCACCAAAATACGATAGAAGTAGATCATCTGGAATATCAATGGTAGCGTAACCATCGTTAGATCCACCTTCAGTTCTTTCGCCAATACCCGCAATCCAATTAGAAAAGGCCTTCAACTCTAAGCATTCATACGCAGACTCCACCGGATAAAGTCTCATATTATTTGTCAGCCTTAAGAATTTACAGTGATTTTGCAAATCTGATGAGTTGATGGATGTATGAACCACATCTTGCCTACTACCATTTGGAATCACTAGTAATATCTGCCAAAAATCACTACCAAAAACTACCGTTTTACCACTGAATGGTTGATCCTGACACAGCAGATAATGGTCACGAAGAATATCTCGCATTGTCCTGTCAAGTGCCTCAAAACAGTACATGTGCATTATCAAAGCTTCGTCCCAAATTATGAACTTTGCCTTAGCTATCAATTCATCTAGAGGAATACGTTGGGCAATATTGCAAGTAGAATGCTCATCTGGATTCAAAGGTATAAAAAACCTTGAATGTGCAGTTCTACTACCCGGAAGAAGAAGATACGCAATACCATTCGAAGCAACATTAAGAACAATTTCAACTTTAGACCTAATGCCTGCAGATAATGTCTTCCAGATAAATGTCTTACCAGCCCACTAGGACCATACAGAAAAAACATAGCACCATCACTGACATTAACAGACTGCATAATAGTGTCATACACACAGCGCTGCTCCTCAATGAGCTGAGAAAGAAGCTCAAGATGTTCTGCTGCCATATCATCTCTATCATAACGCAGCTCTTTATTTATCAAACTATTCCCCTCATTTGAAAAATACACATCACCCGGAAATGGCATCGTAGGATAGTTACGAAGACTCTTCCCTCTTTTACACAACAGTTTTTCAATTTCCACGAGAGCATAATTCCGCAACTCATCCTCAGTCAGCTGGAGGTCTAAACACCAACAGATAACCCAACATAAGTCATAATACAAAGAAACCGATAATTTAAATTTAGATATATAATATATAAGAAACAAAACGGAAACTTTAGAAAAAATCAAAAAGAATAAGATTACTTGGTTGTTCAAATGCATTTCGCTAATTGTAAAAGACATCATCTAACAAAAAATGCCAACATAATTCCCAAACATATTCTGGCCTTGCAAGACAATCATATTACAATAAGTTTGTAAATAATGTACGTAGAGAGTTAGCTGATCCCCAATGACTGGCCTCTGATCTCCCATCTATATACTCTATATCATCATCCAACATACCCCGTGTATAACACATATCTCTAAATGTTTCATGTTGTACACCATCATAAAACTTCAACTCTTCACAGCTCGTTGCCCCACGAACAACATTTAAAAGAGTTCGCAGATAATACTTTTTCCCAGCACCAGAACAGACAACGAAAATTCTACCAACAGCAAATCACTGCTTCCTCGGCACCTATCCCTTGTGCTTCTTTTCCAAATAAATTTAATAAGAAATTTAGCATACATCAACTTTCTTGCTTCAAGATACTTTTTATTTGCTTCCATCCATGCCAAGAATTTACTCTGATGCACAGATAATCGAGTAATGACCTCATCAATAGAATCATCAAGAGCATAAAGAACATCTTGCTCATCTGGCAGATGAAATCCCAAACACTCAACAGACACACCTCTGTAATGGATGTTAAAACCAAATAATCTCCATGCAGCTTCAGACGCAGAAATGTACCGACGGTTGTAGTACATGACTATTTCATCAATTTCTTTTTCGGGACCACCGTCAACATGCTGGCAGAAAGTCACAGTAACTCTGTCATTCCCTTTGTTGATATACTTAAACAAATACTTAATTGATTTTGACTTATCTCACCATTCAGTATGTATGTGGGCCCTGTACTTCATCAACAAATAACGATTATGCGGAATTACAAACCAATTGTCAAGCACAATCCTATTTTTGTTCACCGTTCTACCATTATCTGGCCTCTTATACACAGAATGTCTGCTGTCATCATTAGTTGTCGGCTTAACAAATTTTTTTAGAAAGTACTTCGAGCAATGACCATTGACCAAGCATGACGATTTCTTATTCAAATGTCTGCACGGGCCATGAACCTTTAAATCTTTGACCAACTGGTAATACTTTTCCTCTGATCTTTCATCCGGAATCTCTACTGATATGACTGTATCAATGTCTGTAGGTGTAGGAAGCTTATATTTTTGTGTAACCCATAACAATATATAGGCATGTGGTAAGCCACGCTTCTGAAACTCCATGGCTTATATAACTATCAATGTAGAAAAAAAAGTATAAACTAATATATAATAGGAATAAGGAAAAACTAAAGTATGAAAAAAAAATTATTAAGGAGAGATATAATATTAAAAAAATAACAATTCAAAAATTATATGTGACGCCCTCAATTTTAACAATAGCGAAAGTATTTAAATATATATATCTCGATTCAAAATCAAGGGCGAGGCCTTACAAAATACGATTCACAAATATTGAGACACTTTCGCTGCACACTCTGATAATTAAATGTCCTATGGGCTACCCACAACGAAACCTCGGCCACACGCCGAAATCTCTATTACATACATGTATCTCCTCTATCTTTGGGACGATCCGGCCACAAAGCTATTTAATCCAATACCTACATGATTGTAGAAGATAGGAGTGAGTACAAAGTACTCAGTGAATAACAACATGCATTGGCTCATAATAGAATGCAAGGAATGTCATAATACCACAAAGGAAGTCATTTATATGTTCAAGTCAGGCCACCACTAGCTTAGCCCCTACCCATAAGCCCAAAGCACAAACATTTAATAACAATTCAAAATGGCCAAGACCATGTAGTAAGGCCATAGTACCACAAGGATACCACAAAGCAAAGCAAATGAATATGTAGCGCCACTAGCGATGTCCAAAGGTAAGGAACAATCATTTATCCAAAGACGAGTGTGCACACTTAGGTATCGAATACCGAATCAATACAATAGGAGCATAAGACGTAATTACGCACGATCAAATATCGAATGCCAAATAGATTTAAAGAAGGAATGAGTCTCGAAGAGTGGGAGCCAAAGACAAAGAGCCAATATACGTGTTACTCACCTTTTTAATTCGATTTTCCCAAAGGTTAACTCATCACTTTTATCTACAATTAAATACTAGAATTTTATATTGTAAATGGGGAACAATATATATTTATAGGGTGAGAGGGACGTGGAGGCGTTGGTGGAGCTTTGAATCAATTGGCCTTTTATAGAGTTTAGGAATTAATTGTATTTAATTAGCCATTAAAATCCATGAATGACACAACTAACAAGTGTCCTAGACACTTGGCAAGGTTATCAATTAATTAATTATGAAAATGTCATATGTCTTGACACTGGCAAGAAGAACAAGATTTTTATTTACAAAAATGGCATGTGCTTTTATACTTGACAAGTCTAGCAATCAGTTATTCACAAAAATGACAAATATCTTATAGACTTGGCAATACTAACACCATTTATTAACAACATAGGTTGTATAATATGGCAAACATTGTTAAAATTCGCGGGATGTTACATTATATGTACCTACTCTAACTTCTCCAAATACTTTATTCCTTTTCAGATCAGCAATTAGCTCATCAAGCTTAACCCTGAAAACCCTCAATATAACGGGTTATCTCTAGCCATTGGATTGCAGGCTAAAGTGATAAACATGTCAGGATATCCGGTCTATTTACAGATAGCCATTGCATTTTTGATAATTATGTATGGTATTACGCGCACTACTAGTAAAAGATCAAGGCAAAACAACACGCTTGCCAACTTTGAAACCATCGCTTTCACCTCTCCCCACAGTATCAGTCCAGCCCTTATACAATTGACATCTCAATTCTTTTTAATATGAACGTATAAATGCAAGTCGAGAAGACTCAACCATGGTATACCCATCAACCAAGAATTGCTAAAAAAACCTCCTAGAGGACAATATGTAACGCGATTCATTCTTTCGTTTCTACAACCTACAAGAAAAATACTCTTTTATAAAAACTTTCTTCATGCATGCAGACGAAGACGCATCGACCCCAGTACAATCAACATCAATCCTAAAACCATCTTGACCAATTGGAAACCAAAGCGGATATTGCAGAGACAGATACTAAGGATGAAGTTCACTTATCTGCTGCAAATTACCAATCTGTGTTTCAACTACGATATCGCGCTATCCTGGGGCTGTGTCAAAATCACCTTCAATGATTGCAGCAACCTCATCCTTCTTAGGAAGATTATACTGCCTACCATCTCTACTACGATTAGCAAGAAGTTTCAACTTAATTTCAGGAACATCTAACTAGCTAAAGCTATCCCGAGCTGTCCGAAACCACTGAACCAAATAATTCTTCTTATCTAGCATTTCTTTCAGCAAAGCAACTATCGCAGGGTCAAGACTGTTTGACTGAAAAGTTTTGCTAAAAAGATTAAAGTAAAATAAATTAACACAGTCACATGCAAATCACAAAAAGTCTTATCCAATGAAATTAATAAGATAAATTATACAGTGCATACTTAACAGCCCGAATGCTATTCGAAACTTCGTTTTGTGGCTCATTAATATACATTTGTGTAAATTTGGGCACTTCCTCCTGAGGTGGAAGCAAACTTATAATTTTGTGATGATTATGACCATTCAATCTAAAGATAGGTGGTGCAGTCCCAGTACTAAGACTCCTATCTATTTTCCCTCACATAGAAGTAAATGAAAACATGCTATTTTAAGCACGAAGATTATCAGCAAAATTCCAACTCCTATTGTCTCTACCGAACAACATAGCAGAAGGATCTTCAATTCTAGGAAGTACAACCTTTCCGTCATACAATATAAACCAAATTTCGTGTTTCTAGATTTGTTGTGTTTAGAGTTTTGTTCAGCATACCAAAAATAGCACCACAATGCTCACATTCGTACGTTGGATCTCTGATATCATAGTATAGTAAATTAACAAACAAGGTTAACTTAATAGAAAATACTAACGATCAATTAAATAATATTTTTCAAAAAAAAAAAATGAATTAAAAATTGTATTGACTACCAGTTCTACAATGATCTAAAGAAAAACAAACATACAGTCTTTGGGTAAGTCAACACACTCAATGACTTCATCCGAATCGTAAGTGTCTCCATCACTAAATAAGCCATCATCGACACCACTCGCATCAAAATTAACTGAATTTATTGTAAATAAAAATTTTATTATTACATGAATAGTATAAATTTAAATAGATAAACTACACAGTGAATTCAGTTAACATAAAGTAATTTTTAGCAATTAATTTGATAAATAAATAAATAAATAAATATATATATATATATAAAACAAAGAGTACAACAAAAAATGAAAATAACATATTAACACTATACCATCAAGAGTTATTACAAAAAAAAAAGGAAAAGGACACAAATCTGAAAAAGAAATCCATCATCACATCTAGAATAATAAATAAACAGGGTAAAAAATTCCCCAAAAAAATAAAATAAAATTCCTAAATTGTTTTAAAAAAAGGATTAAAAATATTAACATAAAAAGGAAATTATATGATAGAAATCCAAATAAGAAAAAAATAGAATCCGAATGTCAGATAATAAAGAAAAATGTAACTAATAAATAAATAAATAAAATAACCACATAAACCGAGTGTGAAAAAAATCCATTACAGTTGTGGTCCAAAAATTAATATGTCATATTTAGCAAGTATTAAAATATTAAATAAGATAATCATATTAAGCAACATATAAGCCGAAAAAATACATTTCAAGGAGACATTAAGGAACACATTGGATAAACAATATTATCAAAGTTACATTTAGGCAAATACATATTTATATATAAAATAAAGACTTACAAACTCTATTGGCATGATAACTGCGCTCAGAATTAAACATATGACTGGAACCAGCTACATTGGAATCACCAAAACCACATGTTTGATAAGAGTACACAGATAGCATGGGATGAGAAGACACACAATTAGGCAGAGAACTATCTATATCAAATGTCCTCGGACCAATCATTTTGAAATTAAGACCCACTGATTCCATGTTAAAGTCTATAGACATTTAAGTAGAACCAATAAATAAACTCAATTTAAATAAAGATAAAAAAACAAATGAATTCAATACTAGAAAAGATATAACAGTAACGAACATAACAAAATTTAACATTACCATTTGTCACCTTAGTTAACGGATTCCTAGATACCGGACCAGCGGGACGATTAAATAACATATTAAACAAAAAGACATTATAAGACCCTTTAAGTAACACGTGACGCGGCCTCTTATTAGACATCAATGAAGAGTCTATTACGATAAAAATAAGCTTTCACAGAACAAATTAATTATTCAATAAGAAAAACAATTAAATCATCTATATATAAGGAGTTGAAAAAAAAATTCAACTAACATAACCTTCATTTTAGTCAAGACGTCTTCCGCACCCACCAGATATTACAGGAATTTTTGTCAATTTCCTCATTTAAATAATGTAAAGGGGAATGCTGTAACATAAAAGTTAAGATAAAATTAACAATAAAAACAAATGAGGGAAAAAAAAGAAGACAAAATTCAGAAGTAAATAAAAGAAAAAATGTTTTACAATTAATTTTAACAATGGATTTAGCTTTATATTTAAAAAGTTTTCATTAATAATTAATGAGGTAAATATAAAAAAAGAATAATTTATTACACACACTTAAGATTGGGTTGTATACATGTACACACATCAAAATAATTAAATACAATAAAAGAATAGAAAGGAAAATGAATAAACTAAGAAAATAACTAACCCCAAGAAAGAGGTAAACTGCAATTAGAGAAACCATAGATATTGAGGACGCAAAGCTCAAGTAGTAGAACACAACCACAAACCTTAAAAACAATTGAGAGAGAATATAATAGTAAGTTTTATAAAGTTTAGAAAGGCGTGAATGAAATGAGTTAGGGAAATAACTAATTTATAATGTAAGGCGGCCCAAATCGATAATTAAAATAGTCCAGCTTTAATAGGAAGGTGCTTCAATTACGAATAGGATAGAAGAGAAATGTTGTAACTTATCTAAAATAATTCTATTATTAGCTTGGGAAAGATAATAACATAAAACACTACTATTAATAATTATACCCTAAATAATAATTATTTAAGAATAAGGGGGAAAAATAATAAAATTACTCCCTCCATTCTACAAAGATTACTCAGTAGGTAATTTTATATAGATTAAGGATTAGTAAGTAATGTGATCAGAATATTTAATTTTACATAGTTTTTTATATATACTCTTGTGTCATTAATTATTTGAAATATTTTCAATGCACATGTAGTTAGATAACAATAATTAATTAGGGTCACACATGAAAATGAAATATTAAATACATGTTCAATATAGTAAGTGAACTATCTTTTTGAGTTGGAGAAAAATGGGATAGTAGACTATCCTTTTAGGACGGATAGAGTATTATTTAAGTAAAAAATTAAACAAAAAATGTAACCGCCTTCCAATCTAATTAATTGGACAATTAAAAAGCTCCAAATACAACTTAGTCGAGAGAACAGTTCATCAGGTTTAATAGTTAGAAAAGCTAAAAATACAATTTACAAAAAACAATGAAATAAAAACAAAGAGTAAAACTCTAAATATTAAACAAAAACTCATAAACACCCGACATTTGAATTAATAATAATTCAAAAATGATAAGTACAATGTATTCGTAAATATTTAAAAACTAAAATTAAACACCTATTTACACTAAAAAATACAGCTTCCCTACTATTGTTTACACAGCTAAAGAAATACAATAAGTTACAAAAGATAAATAAGTAAATACAATAAATTACAAAAAATACATAAATAAGATCGGTGTCTGAACCTAAATCCTACCCACATATGAGGACAGAATTTCAGACCAAAAAAAATAAGAAAAAATAAAATGAAAAAAAAAAAAAGAAGAACAGACATGTAAAGATGACAGGATTTCAGACCCAAATAAAAAAAAGAAAAAAAAAGAGAAAAGGAAAAAAAAGAAGAACATATTATAATAACTGACTACAACTAATAGAAACTTAAACAACACTTGCAAAAGACATAGTTACAAAGTGAAAAGGATTGAAATACATACATACTTATGATCAACCTCCCGACCTTCCGAAACCTTCAAAATCTAGAATAGCCGCCCCTACGGTAGCGACCTAAAAGTACATGTGTAAATTTCCTTACTATATTTAGTCTTAATTGATATTAGCAATCAGTTTTAAAAAATATTCATAAGCCATCAAAGATCATATTTGAATCTGACTATCTGAAACTATCGATATTTGTACAATTCGTATCCATAATCACACCAGTTGCATAATACATAAGGTACTGATGGGTTCTATACTATCAATAGTTTCCAGCTTATTATCAATAGTATATAGAAACCTTCGTATCTTCGGGTAACAAATATCAGTAGTTTTTGTTTAACTATTGATATAATCATCCATTCACTAGACGTAAAGTAGATTTACGTACTTAACCATATCATTATATATTTCAAAAGGTACTACCGTTACATTTTGCCAAAAGGACCTTGTATAGGGTCAGGTACCTGACATCAAAAGTTATTTAGATGCTTAGTCAACTAGATACTTCATATGTTATACTAATAACAACCCTAACACAGCAGTTATATTACATAGCTATTACATTAGTTATTGCCATAAGGGTTTACATCTCCCACTTATTTCCAGAGTAGTAGTTAGTGTACATGTGCTCGAGGGTCAGCACATCGTAATAATCCACCCGAACATGAGTAGTAATATAGTGGTGCAGCCCGGGATGCTCCTTATAGTAGCCCCACGCATCGATCTCAATAACATATACGAAAGGAAAGCCATCAGGTGTCGTTCCCTAAGAGCTGGCTGTGATTTCATATAGTTTCTTCCCTAACATCTATTTTTAAAACATGAAAGAAAATGGTGAATTCAAATGAATTCAGTGAGGAACTTCTAGACATGCATAATTTCTTTAGTTCAAAACCATGTGATGATGGCCCAATTACTCCAATTTAGAATCTTACCCAAGGCGCCAAACACTTGAACAATCATGTAGTTCGGAGATACCTTAGCAAGCTTATGAATTTGATCATGAACCATCTTATTGTAGTCTCACAAATTCTTTCATGAATATTCAAGGACTACCTTATTGTAGCCTTATAACATGATTCAAACATGGCCAAACTTATCATAGAAAGGGTAAGATTCTTGATGGAGTAATTACTTGAAAAGAGTAACATGCAAAGTATGCTACATATTATGTATCAATAGATTAACGATAGTCACAATACTTAGAGCATAATATCACCATAATAATAAGCACTTGGAGCACAAAATAAGGTATAGAAATCACTCACTGTGACAATTTCTTCCCGAGTGATGACCTATACTTAACAATTAGAAAATCAGTTAGATTGTGTTACAGATTATCGATACTTAGATCAACAGTATCGATAATTTTCTGAAGATGCTAAAGAATCAGAGAGGCCCTTTAGGTTTTCTCAAGAAATCTTAGTACCTTTGAATCTAAAAAGTGTTTAAATATTCTTTCTGAATTCCCAGACTGTTACTTTCCAAAATATTATCTCTTAGTTGGCTAGAGAGAACTCCCTCCACTTGCTTATCCCTTGATTTTTGATCTTAGATACTATAGATTAAAATGAAAAGTGGGTAAAATTTAAGCATTTCAGAGAGAAGTGGGGTGAAGAAGGTCTGCAAATAGAACTGTTCTCTCTTATAACCATGCTCAGCCTCCTGAGTTACTGCCCACTATTTTGATGAAGTGTTTTCACTCAAGTAAGGGGAGTTGAGGCGGCTTTCATACAAAAGCCTGACTCAGGAATGCTATATTTTTAGGGAAGCTGACTCAATAGTAGGCTAGTGATGGAGTTTCTTTCATCCATACACGAAATATGCTTAATTACTGAAATATCTTATTATTTTTTTCTTCTATCAGATTTAAAGTATCGATAGTACGTAGTCTTACTATCGATAGTCTGTTAAGTCCATATCATTAAGTACCTTTAATAAATATGTTTTCAGCTATGATTTTTGGTGGGTCGTTACATCTACTCAGCACCACCTTTCAATTTTGTCTGAACTTTGAACATCACTCGCTTATCAGCCAATTTATACACCTCTCGATGACACATACTCCTATAAAATTGAGCTCAAGAATATTACACTGGGAATGCCAAAATATTTTTCGACCTCCTAAAAAGCTGTCTTCGGGTGCCCACTGATCACTTTCACAAAACATGTCATAAAAACTCATACGAGTCTCCAAACGGTGTCATTCAAATTCTAGATGATAGACAACGCATAAGAGGTCATTTTCTAACTTGTATCTTGTTAAAATTCCACATATATTATCATTTATGACCTTTTAAAATTGAAGGGTAGAAACTGCAAACATAATACTTCCATATCTAAAGTCCTTTTATTAAATTCATACATAAATATTTGGCTTCCTAGAATTCAACATTAGCATCTTATGCTTTCTTTTCATCAAAGAAGACATGGCTTTCCTTGTTCCATTTAACCCAAAGCTTCATTTAATTTAACAAAATACTATAGAATTCACTTTAAAGTTTCAAAGTATACTCACCATTTTCAATCTTGATTCTTTCAAAAGTTCCTTAACTTGTTGGTAAGTGCCTTCAAAATCTTTATTTTCCTTAATCAAAGTAATGTTTAAATTTGAATTCCTTATATATATATGAAGATGGAGCTTTTCAAAGTATAAGGGTGGTGTTTTGGTGAGTTTTGCTTGGTCTTCTATTGTCGTCTTCCTTTTTTGAGATGAATTTCCTTTATATATATATATGAAGAGCATGAGTTTCACCAATAAGGGGCAAAACAATTGGCCTTATATATTCTTGAGAATAGCCAATGGGAATGAATACAATTGGAAGCTTAAGAGCTTTTTGCCAACAAAACTCATGACAAGTGTCCCTCTTATTTTCTCATGTAATGTTTTATCATCTTAAAAAATGGCTTATTTAAGCGCATTGCTTGGAAAGCCCTCTTACTTAATATAATTTTACAATTAGGTTGTTTAAAAAAAAAATAAAACAATCAGGTTGTCATACCTTATACCAACCAATAACCACACTTGAGTAACACTATTTTAATCTTAAGACATAATTGATGGAATTCAAGTGACTATTCAAAATAATAATCATGTTGTTAATAACCACCTGTTAATTCTTGTCATTCATTTGAGCAATAATCTTATAACCTTGGAATTAAAGTAATTCTCCATAAATATCATATTGCTTAATTTATTGTCAAATTTTTGCGGGTTGTTACAGAGTGGATCAACTGCCTCCATTATCTGGTACTCTATGAGTATTGAATACTCGGTACTCCTAATCAATCAAAAACTCACATGTGAGATTTATGACTCAAATTAAATAACAAATTAGAGTTTTTGAATCTACATGTAGATCTTTAATTTGTCAAGAGTACCGAATTTAATACTCTTAAAGTACCAAATTTTTTTCCAGTGTTAGTATATTTTATTTCACTTGTTGAGCCTCTAAAATTGGCGTTGAGAATAGTAGGCGACAGTCCCGTAAAAGTACCGTATGCTAGTGCTACTATAAAGAATATAAAGAAGATTGCCTAATAATAATAATAATAATTAATAATTATTAATAATCATACATCGACTAGTGCTGCGACATTCGCACCACCCGAAAACACCTTTTGCCAGTGTTACATAAAACAGACAGCCTGTAATTCCTCTTATTCAGTACAATTACTCAATTTCATAAATTAATTATTGTTAGTCCCCGTTCTCTCTCTTCAACAACACTCAGAACCCTAAAATCATCTCAATTTCGTCTTCCCCTTTCTACTTTTCTCATACAATTTTTTTTTTCAATTTGTAAGAATTGAAATTTTAAATCGTTATTTCCATACTGGTTCTCTCTTTTGCTTTCTGCTTTTTATTTTTCACACTCATAACCCTAAAATCATCTCAATTTCGTCTTCCCCTTTCTACTTTTCTCATACAATTTTTTTTTTCCAATTTGTAAGATTGAAATTTTAAATCGTTATTTCCATACTGGTTCTCTCTTTTGGTTTCTGCTTTTTAATTTTCTTAGGTTTTGAAATTTTGGAGAAACGATTGTTCAATTAATTTTTGGTGCTGGGCCTATTGTAACTGTGATTTGCCGGTGAGGAATTTCTTTTCCTAGGGGGTTCTTTTGCCGGCCGTAGTAGATGAATTGTGTCTGAAGGGGAAAGGAAATAGCAAGGAGATAAAGGTAAAGTGGAGAAGATGGAGTTGCAGATGAATCCTCAAATGGAGCAGATCCATGGTGAAATTCGTGATACGATGCGTGCCCTTGCGTAATTTTCCTTCCTTTTTCATTTACAATTTTATAATTGACTTATCATGTAGAGGTAGTTATATTATAATAGCAGTTGTCAGCTTAAGCATTAACTTGTAACGATATCTGAAAAAAAATTGATCTTTGATTTGGCATTATGATCTTTTCTTTTGCGGGTCAGAGTACTGATTGAGGCAAATGTATTTTTGAGGACTCATAGTTTAGACACCATTATTGGACACCCGCACATTTAGTTGGCCTCACCAAGAGTATGGACAAACTTCGTATATGAACAGGTTGCTTGTGTAACCATCAAGTTGGTTTTTATAAAATGAAGATGCTTTTGACGTCACGGGTGTTGTTAATTTTTTAAACCTCTGCATATCGTGGAAGGTTAGCTTATCTAGAAATCTATTTTTATAATTTATGATTAACTTGAGATTATGAAAGCTTACGTTAGTTGGAGAAAATGTATTCCCTCACTGAAAAAGGGGACTCCACACCGGTTACTCTGGGTAGCAGCAGTATCGCACACAACTTACTTTCACCTGTATGGTTCTCCTAGTTATATAGAAATCACGATTTTTCTAGGATGCTGGACATGACTGAAATTTGTTTTGCAATAGTTACAACATTTCATGAAAGTTTTATGATTTCTCAGATAGCATCTGTAACCCTGATAATTCCACAATGTGAATCAGAAATGGCTTCCAGAAGCTGGACAAGATTAAAGACCCCAATAGGCAAAGTAAGCAACTGGAGGAGCTCACTGCGAAGATGAGGGAGTGTAAAAGGTATGCATTTCCGCCTGGGAAAGAAGACTATATTGGCACCTACAGATTTTTATACGAATACCATGTTTTATATGCAGTAAATGTCTTTAACCCTTATATTATTGTTATTGTTATTATTGTTGTTGTTGTTGTTGTTGTTAATATTATTATTCATGGCCACAACTTTCTTATTTGCATTTTTGCCCTCTATCTCCCCTTAATTAGCATGTCTTATACTCAATAACGGTTTTCATCCGAAAATTCCATATATAAAAGCATTAGATATTTTAGGTAAGAAAATAAGATGACAGACACAAAAGGACAAATTTGTACATTCTCCTCATGTTGAAGTACACTATTAGAAATTGTGACAGAAAATTGGATTAGGGGTAAAATGTGATAATTAATAAAATGTTGGGGTTCAAAATGCGATCATAAATGTTGATGACATAAATGTAATGATAAGCAAAAGTAAGAACATTTAATGCAATGAAAATGTGACGTAGATAATAAAAATATGAGGCATGACTTGCGAGTATTTTGTACCTCGGAAGAAATTCTAGTACTGATGTTCTCAATTTATTAATTTAAAAGAGAGCATTTTAGCAATGGGAGGAAATCTCATCAGGTATATGGAACCCATTCTTATTTTATTTGGCATGGATGAAGGGTATTTACATTCCATCCAGTGACGCTCATTCCTAATGAAGGGACTGAGTATTATCAGATAACAGCTACTTTTGACTAGACGGCAGCAGCAATTATTTCTGTTGGTCTTTCATGTATAATGCCTTTCAATTTTTATATAATGATGCATTGGCTGCTGTATTTGCTAGGTTGATTAAAGAATTTGATCGTGAAATTAAAGATGAAGAAAGCAAAAACCCTCCGGAGGTTACCAAGCAACTGAATGATGCGAAGCAAAACATGGCAAGGCTGCTCTCTCTCTCTCTCTCTCTCTCTCTCTCTCTCTACTGGACTAGAAAGTGCGTTATATACATGGTTATTGCTTATGTTTTTATTACTGCATAGGCCTATACTTGTTATGATTTTCAAGTAATTGATTTAATTTGGGTTTGAAACTACTGCCATCAATCAGCTTACCGCAATTGTATCTTTGCGAGTAGTGACTTTGAAACACTTTACGAAATCATAGCATACTCATTCTTTTAATAGTTTACTAAACTTTCTTCATTTGATTAAATAATTTTAAGGATTAACACGTTTTTAGTGATTTTATATGTGCTGGACCCTCTTCAAGTTTAGGTTTGGCTGGTTATTGAAAGTTGATTATTTTGTCAGACTTGAAAAGTGCAGAGGCACACTGGAACACCCATTATGCTGCTGTGATTTATTCTTATGCAAATTTCTTATTTATCTTCTTATCTTTTACAGATCAAAGAGTTGAATTCATATGTGGCATTGAGGAAAACGTAAGTTCACTTGTTTTCAATTAAATTTTCTTGTTGTTTACTTTGAGTAATGCTGAAGTCCAGCCGTTATCTTTAAATGTCTCAACTATTTTGATATTTTGAATATGTAATATTTATTTTGATATTTTGAATATGTAATATTTTATAGAATATTATGATTCTTGATTCCATCTATCATTCAGATCGGCAAGTTCCCTTTCTGATTTTGATTTGCTTCAAAATTAATGTATATCCTTCAGTCAGTCCTTGCATATTAATATTTGTGATCCATAAGATCAATCATAAATGCAGAGGTATCAGGATAGCTCGTTGCTTTTTATTAGTATTTGATATCGATTAGAGGTTCTTCAATGACAGCATAAAAATCTGCAGAGATTGTTCGCCTTTGGACACCAACTTACATGTTTCTTTTTTTTGCTCTGCCATGTTTCCCTTGATCTAATACAATTTGAGAGTTGGTACATTGCAGGTACACTAGCACTCTCGGGAATAAAAGGGTTGAACTTTTTGAGGGAGCTGGAGTTAGCGAGCCCACTGATGAGGAGAATGTTCAAATGGCATCAGGTGGGCATTGCGTACCTAGTCTGTCTGTTATCAAAGTTTGATTTCTAAGGGTCCCTTTGGAAACCAATTATAAATCAATTGGTTTATAATCTAATTTGAATTTTGAATGTTGGGACACGTGGCTTAGGTTGGTTGATTAAATTTTGTTGAAAAGTGGAAAGTTATTATTTGATGTGATGAGTCTATGAGGTGTCAATTATAGTATTTGACAAGTATCATAAATACAATTATGAGCTGGATTATAAACGTTTAAAATTGGTTTCCAGACGGACCCTATACATGATTAGCTGCATGGTAAATGTAAATGAAAACATGGTACTGCAGTAATTAGCTGTTACCCAATATACATTTAGAGCTTGTTTGAAGCTCTTTATTTGCTATTTATTTGTAGAATTTATAAAGAGGAGAGAGATATAATGTGTATTGGGAATGTAAAAAGGTGTGAAATATGTGGTTGTAATTGAGCAGTTGTCAAATCAAATGTCAAATCAGTGGTAGGTAAAATTATAAATTGGACAAAAAAAGAGCAAATAAAGAGCATCAAACGAGCTCTTATTCCCTATTGTCTGCCTCCTCTCTCTTCTGCCATTATTATTGACTGTTTAATTACTTCATCCATATATATTGAACAAGGTTATGTATGAAATTACAGCACGTTGACTGTTTCACCATTTGTAGCCTATAGGAAATTTAGTAATGTTATGAGCTTGGCCTTTTGTATCAATTTTGTCATTGAGCATTAAGAAATAGAATTTTTTCATGATGTTTGTGCTTTTCCTACCAGAAATAGAGAAGATATTAGGTGAATTTTTGTTTTTACCTATATATTTGGGACCCAAATGTTACTTGACATTCTGTTATTTTGGTTATTGGTTTCGTGCATGGATTTGCTTCATTTTTGCCTTACTAGATTGAACAATGAAGTAAATTTTTCGTGCTGTTCATCTAGCGTGTTGATGCTTTCCGGTTCTTTTGCGTTTATTTCAGCATTGGCCGTTTATATAGAATAAATGCTATGTACTCATGGCATCATGTGATCAGTTAAATTAGGTGGCTCACATGTGCTTGCGGTTAATTCCACTTATCATTTGACGCCACGTGTATTGCCGCATAGACTAGTGCTTGGCACAAGTGGTGCTATATAGCATTACTCTATATATATGGCCCATTTATGAGATATTCATAGCAAATGGATATCCTTTCTATAAAGCTCATAAACAAGTTGAAGTTGGTTGGTCTTCAGATAGCCACTTAGGCTTGACTGATGTTATTTGTGTAAAATGTGTAAAATGATTTGGAAAACTGTAATATGCATTTGTATCCCTTACTTCTACAATTGCTTTTATGGACTGTTGATGCATGCTAAAATTGGATATCTGACCTCCTGAATCTACAAGATCCATTTTTCTTCATATGTTCTGTAAAGAGTTGACACTGCTGAATAACTTTCTCGGTTTTATGCCTACCAAAAATTGACATTTTTGTTCATGGTAATTTCTTGTATTTAAGGTTCATCGTTCTCCATAGAAAACAGCTTCCTGTATACACATAATCCTGACATTAACTTCTTAGTTCATTCGTTGTTGCAACTAAGTTTCTGTATGCTGTTTTGATAGCAGATAGCATCTCTGTGTTTAAGTTATATCCAATGGCATAAATTATATTAACCTCCATTAGATTCTTTATTTTCATATCTTATGATAGTTTACATTCTATGGATTGTTCTATAGAAATGTCAAATCAGGAGCTTATCAGTGCTGGACAAAAGACAATGGACGAAACTGACCAGGCCATTGAACGCTCCAAACAGGTAATTCATTAATTTTTGCATGCCTTAAAAGTGAAATATTAATGGAATGAATCTTTGAACTCACAATTAATTTTAGGTTGTCCACCAAACAGTTGAAGTGGGAACTCAAACTGCTACTACCTTGAAGGGCCAAGTGAGTGCACGTTGCATTTGCCCTCTTTTTGTTTCACGAGTGTTTCCTTGTCTACTCACTGAATCATCTTGAAATTTGTACAGACTGAGCAAATGGGTCGTGTCGTCAATGAACTGGACACAATCCAGTTCTCTATTAAAAAGGCATCTCAGCTCGTTAAGGAGATTGGTAGGCAGGTATGGTAGTTGGAAATATGATCTCTCTCTCTCTCATACAATCCCTCTGTCTATAACTCCTCTACCCAAATCATTCGAACTCTATATAGAAACTACTGCTGTCTGCAGTCGTATCAGCATAGCTAACAATGTTGTGCTTCGTTTGCCTCAAAATATTATTCTTGGAATGGAGATTGTATTAGTTTGTTTGAGATAGTAACCGCTTATCATCTCATCTTGTAGCATTCTTGTATATATATGTTAACATAATATTCATGTATTTTCCAGGTGGCAACAGACAAGTGCATCATGCTTTTTCTTTTCCTAATCGTGTGTGGAGTAATTGCTATAATAGTCGTGAAGGTATCCTCCTTTATATAATCTATTTACTTCTATATTTTATAAGCTAAGCTATCTTCTGCCAAACTAAGTATGGGAGAAATATTCTTTAATTTGAAGTTACCATATGGTTTTGATTTTCTCAAAATAAATTCTCACTCAAACACATTTCAATCCACAGATTTTTCCTTTTCAACCACACTTTCAAGGAATCATTTTCCCCAAAATCAGTTCTCAAAGAATCAAAACTATACACCCCCCTTAGTTGGGAAACTAAATAGATACACCGTAGACGTCATTTCTGATGAAAATTTTTCTGCTTTTTGCATCTATCTTTTCTTCGATTCCCATATTTACAATTTCCTTTTAAATGTACATTCTGCATCTTAATACATAGTGCACTATGGTGTGCATTCCATGTTGGTAATTGATGGTTTATGATATTTGTGTGTTCTATAGATTGTGAATCCCAACAACAAAGACATAAGGGATATTCCTGGCCTGGCTCCTCCTGCACCTGCCACTAGGAGATTGTTGTATGTGAAGCCTAGTCAACATTTTTAGTAACATGTTATTTGGATTGCGAAGGGTCGCCGGCCCATCCAATTTCATTATGAGGCTGCAGTAAACAAGATAACGGGGGATGCAATTTGTGACTTCACTTCAGTATTTCGGCCAATCCATTCTTGCTTGAGATGTGCATATTTGTGTTTACTTATTGTAAATCACGCCGAGTTTGTTTTTACCTTCAGGTTTTTAACCTTTATTTCATTTTTTTTTTTTTTAATGCGATTATCATCCGTTGTAAACCTGAGTGGTGCCTGAACACTATCAGATTGTGCGAGATTGTGTATCCACTGTAGCAAACGCAAAGGCTTGAAGTACAGTTTGCATTTCTTGATTCATTTCTCAATTCCTCACCGCCCCTGCCATCTTTGGCCCTGCTGTTATCTGTTACATTGTGAATTTTTCTGCCGGAATAATTGAGCAATTTGGATTATTCAATCCTGATAATACCGTCAATTGCCATGGGCAGGCATTTTAAAACGTAAAGTGCTATACCAAAATCCCGGTCATACTAAAGAGCTATCAGAGACGGGTGATCATAATCAGAAGTCAAATTAAGCCGGTAAGAAGGTTGATCATAGTTAGAAGTAAAAATTAAACCTGGAAAATGGAAGTGCAATGGATTGGACGCAGAAACTGATATATTTGCAGAAACAATTGACAATGCATGATAATGTGGTATATAGGCTCACTGAAAGAGTGAAAAGCAGAAAATATAAAGCTTTTCTAAATCGAGGAATGAGTGTAATGATGGGTTTTTGTGCGTATGCCAAGGATTCATGCATTGCTGCGACTGCTCTGCTGTGTTCGTCCAATATGAGACAGCCTTGATGCAGGAATAAGGGGCGCCTCTTCATCCACTGCAAAATCTGAAGAGCTACCGCTTCCTTCCTCGACATTGCTGCTATCGGGTTTATATATATCTGATGATTTTTTCTCGAACTTCCAATCCTGAATTAGCAGATAGAGACATCTTTTACTAAGGATATTAAATGGCAAAATCTGCCAGCAAAGTAAGGCAAAGAGATGCAGACCATGAAAACAGAGTAGAGGAAGCAAGTTGAACAAAGAAAGAAAGAAAGAATGCGCCCATTTCTTTGAATATAAAAACCAGGTCTAGCGGTTCTTATACAGGTCTTGAATTAAAATTAAAAACCATAAAAATGCATGAGCGACAGCCAACCAAGAGAGAACAACAGATTCTTACAGGCAAACACCTAGCATAAATGCATAATGATCAACATTCAACCATATCATCAATTATCATCAAAAAAGCTAACCTTTGCCATCCTTTCGGGAATGCTTTCAGAAGCAAGTTGGGTTGCCCGGACATCCTTTACCTTCAAATAGTTGTATAAGACCACACCACATAATGCTGCACAGAGAGAGAGAGAGAGAGAGAGAGAGACTTTAAGCAAGCTTGTATAAAAGTGCAAAAAATGCAACTGACTGCTCGTATAAAAGTGCAAAAAATGCAACTGACTAAGAACTAGCAGTTAAAATGGAGGTTAATTACCGATGGCATAACCAGTAATGTTTAGACCAGTAATCATAGACTCTGGAAACACAACCGTTGAAAGAGCTATTAGTATCCAATCTTTAAGAACTCCAGCTACTCGCATGGTCACTGCTCCAGTTCTACCGATCACTAAGAAGATCGAGAAGTTCAACAATAGCGCACTAATGGCATTGGAGAAAAAGATCCAGAAATTGAACTGAATTTGAGAGATTTCCATCCCAGGCTTTTCCAGAAAGTACCAGGGCACAAACAGAAAGACAAAGCTGCACATTTTAGAAGTACCAATTTTGAAGTGAGGTTCATGCAAGCATCAAGCTTCTGAGTACTGGAGATAACAAATGCAGAGGTAAAAATAGGTGCAATACTGTCAAAATTCTGGTAGCCTATATAACCAAAGAAAAATTGTTAATCATGCCACCAAAATTAGCAATTTTGTCTCCACAAGCATGGATATTATAGTCAATTTATGTACCTGCAAGGAGCTATGTAATATAAGCTTGTGATAGGATTCAGAGTCAAGCCCTTCTTTTGTAGGAGGACTTGAGTCAAGACAAGTCTCAGAGCTTCTGCAACTATGCCCGTGACCTGATAAACTGTACCAATCACACTAAAATGAATTTCCCCATACGAGGAAATGACAACTCCAACACTGACCAGCACCATGTTCAAGAATACGTCCCACCTTAATTTATCAGTACCACATAAAACTGCCACAAGGAATGTTGCCACTGGCACTGAAGGATTAAATCAAAGACGGTTTAGCACATTTGAAAAGTATTGACATAATGTTCAAAACAGACGAAAATTTGTATACATACTAAGGGCTTTGAGCATCTGGATGAAGGCCACTGATATATGCAAATATGCAGTGTTACCAAACCTGTGGCAGGAGAAGATGTTAGGGAGAATTCTGCATCAGGTTATCAAATCAAGTTTTATGTATGCTTCTTTAGTGCCTAATAAAGGCTATCATATTTTGACTCTAACATTCACTGAAATTAACAAAGAATGGTCCTGGCAATAACTGGACAAGGGGAGAATCTAAAACCTATGGGTCTGTTGAGCAACTGATTTAATTGAATCCTATTATTATTCTTGTTAAAATTTGAATTGGTGCAGAGCATATGGCAGTGCCAGTGTGTAAGTTAGACATATGCGGGGTGTGTAAGTTCTTCACATGGCTTACATCATCAAAGCCATGTCTCAAGCTTGCACACTATCGTGTGCACAAATTCAAATTCTAACAACTATAATAAGATGCGATTATAATTGCTTGCCAAATGGACCCGAAATCACTAGACAGCAGTAACCAGGCGGAAAGGCCGTCATATAAGATCAGAAATTCTAGAGAAATTCTACGGTCGGTAGTAGTAGGTTCATAAATACACTAAGCAAATCAAGCCATCCTGAAAGAAAATTCTAGAGATAAGAAGCTTGTACTTGGATTTGGTGCTCTAACCCGTAAATAGCTCATACACAATGTTTTGCCTAAAATTATTTTGCTCATCCATTTCTTTTTTGGTTAAAAGGATTTTTTAATCTTGGTTTCCGGATGGCTAGGCTAACGGAAACACAATACAATTTTTTTTTAATTTCTAAAATGTCGGATGAATCATTCTAATCTTAAATCAACAATGCAGAAAACAAGGGTCATATGTCAAGTTGAAACACGGACACTACACACTTCTCAGCATTTACTTAGAAAATCAATGTCTCCCAATATCTTAATTTTATGTGTTAAACAAAAGATCATCCTTGAGTTTGGTGCAATCTCGACTAATGTTGCGCACTGACTAAAAAGCCTAATGATCATAAAGCCTCTATGTGGCCTCTTTCTACTCCAGCCTCTTGTTCTCTTATTCTAGATGTTCAACATTCATTCCTGAACGAGGGGGATTTTCACATAAGGAAGAATAATTACCAACAGAGGGGAGCATTACAATCCTTAGCCCATGTTATAAGTTATGACTATCAAGGAATGGGGATGGGAATTAGATTATACACTTTACAATCTTTATAGAGAACGAATTCAACATCTGTACACATGAAGAAAATCATTCAGATCACATAAGAACCTCGACTCTATGTAAGTTTGTTCCATTACTTCTCATTCTATTTAGAGCATGTTCAGCAGAGCTTGTTCAAGAAGCAATTTCCAGAGAATTAAATTTTTGGGAGAATGCGATGCAGACAGAGAAACTATAGTTGGGTAATATGAGAAATAATTCTTTACAGAAAATGTGGCTGGAACTGAAGTTTGATTTGTTGACCAGCTTTAAGCAAAATTTAAGCTGAATTGAACATGTATTTAATGATATAGTGCATTGGGAAGGGTTAAGTTTCTTCTAGGTGTTGTTTTAAGCATAATTACCTATATGTACATTTTTACAGATTTCTGGACTCTAATACACCATTTAGCAAAATGTGTGGGAAGGTGGGGGTAGACTTGACGGTGAGGAACTCAGATGGTGCAACAAGATTTTCAAATACTTAACAGAAAATGTAATTTTAATTGCTCATCAAGTGAAAGAAACTACATATATTGTTGCCTCAAACTTCAAAGTTTAGCTTTTTATTATTTCTTTTCCTCATTTGAGCTTAGTCAGATTACTAAACTAGAGTTCCTATGTTCGTTTTCTCCATTATAGAACAACCATCCAGGGAAGTAATTCACTAGTTGTTTTCCTGGTAGCTCTAGTCTTTGGGACACTATAAGATTGCCAGACATTCAAATATCATCCTCTCAAACAAGTGGTTAACCTACAGCTGAATTTGTAACATCAAATAATCAATGCTTCAGTCTAATAAAAACATCAAGCATGTTTGCTACAGCTAACTTCTTACCAGAGACTTGATGCAAAGAAGGCACTTATCGGGATCACACAGGTTGCGTATCTGCCAATGCCAATTAAGAATGAAAACAAAATCAGGAGCCTAAAACATGAACATTAAAGAACGCTTCAATAAATAGATATAAAGTATAGCTTTCTTACATGTTGAATGTCATTTTAACTGGAGATACAACCTGCAGAGAGTTTTTCCAAAGATCAGATTAAGTGACATCATACCAAAACTCAGACCACTCTAACAAGCACCGATAATTTTGAAAAATGTTTGCACGACATTGACATGATGAAAACAGAAGGTTTACTGTATTGCCCAGTTCATTTTGAGAACCCATACTTCATGAACATTGATTACATATGGATTGTTACCTAATGTTTTCCAGCTTGATATAGTATACACTTCCAAATCACGGGAAGTAGGAAACTTATAAGCAAGATGATCCTTACTGGGTTTACTTGCTTTTTGTTGCTTCCTTTTCCACAGGAGATATAAACCCAAACCACAACAAAATGTTTTTACACAAGTAATTGAAATCAAACGAATGTAGATCATATTATGTAGTAGGTTGAAATAGAAAGCATTTTTTTATTTTTGCAATATGTTAGATCTTTTGAAGACGTTGCAAAGAAGAGAAGTGGCAGCCAGCATTCACGTCTTGCCTGCTACACAGGCAAGCGGAATAACCCAAGGAGCATGGAAAGAAATGCATTAAAAGAGCATCACTACGTGAATGTGGAATATAGATGTCATGGAAGAGTAAGAAAGATGCAAAAAATTGGTTGGTGGATCCCACATTTCCTTCTCTTTTTCTCATTTTCTCTTTTTTTTTCCACATTCCTTCCAAAATCAACAACCTATTTCACAGCTCACACCACTACTTTTTTCTTTTTATCTTCGAAATTATTTTTATCTCTCTTCTCTCCACTTTCCGCCCTCTATTCTCATATTTTCTATCTCTTTCCTTCAATTGGAATAATCTTCTTCTCTTTACTTTCAAAAAGAAATAACTATTACAAAAGCTTGATAGAGGCAAAGAGAAGTTATCACATTGAAACAAGGTCAATAGGCAAAGTCTTTTAAGTAAAATAAAGATAATAATGCAAGGAGTCATACCTTGAAGACACGAATGAGAAAGAATGCTACTGCGCCGGAGAAGCCCATGTGTATCATTGTAAGTGTTATAGGAAGCGGAAAGTTGAAGTATTTTGGAGAAAGAACCCACTGAAAACAATATATCATTTTGTAATGCATTAGTTGCAACACTAAAAAGCAATAGTAACATTGGGAATGAAATCAATGAACTTCAAGTAACTTAAAGCTAAAAAATTGAAAAATGATTCAAAATATTGATGCATTCCGGGGGTACGCACATAACGCATGGGAAAAAAGTTACTTGGCATCAAGGTAAGAGTTTACTGCTTCGAGGTCTTAATAGAAAATTAACATTCAATTATTGATGCATGATGCTGCCTCCTAGATCAAAGAATGAGTAGAATCTACTGGAAGTGATAAAATATGCAGTCAAAATTGCACGTTAGTGTATCACTATACTCCAGGTCAAAAGCTTAATTACATGAGCTTGTTCTTGTGAGCTTTATGTAAAATTTGATTTATGAAAGTTGAGGATACGTAGTAGAAATGTAAAGAAAGATTATTGGAGAGTGTGAAAATTTGTTTTTTGTGGAGAATATGTGGTTGGTATTGAAGTTTGAGTTTTTCAGATTTATATAAAGCTACCTAGAACAAGCTCAGTACAATCAACTTGACAGGAACTAAATACTGAGTAGAGAAAATCAAAATTAATGCCCATTGTAATAACAATCACTTCCAGCATGTGGTATAGTGGAAATAAGCGTAGATATAAATATCAATGCAAAAGATCAAAGAGATTAAACCTTCACATGAAGGTTAAAGTGCATTACCTTGTTGTATAGAATAACTCCGGATGAGAGGGTGATATAGATTAGAAGGTAAAGGTATGTTAACAGTAATGACTTGTTGATCATGGCTCCAGATGTCTTCACCCAAAACTAGACCAAGTATTAGGTCTCTCCGTGCTTTCCACTTAGAAATAAGACAGACATGTGGAAATCTACATTGAGCTTCAGCAATGTTCAACACTCATTTTTGCTCTCCACAAGTATGTGAACCATTTCCAACTGATTATACTACAAAGACAAATTCACGAGCCTGAAACGGACAATATATTGTATTATTTGTATATAGCCTAAAAGATTATCAAATAAACGTATATTAGTAAAACTGCACTCTTTTGTGTAAAATCAGAAAGTGAAAACCAGCACTACTAGAAAATGGCAGAAATGTAATACAATCTTAGAGAGAAAACAGAAAATACTTTGGGAGGTAGCTGCTGCTACTCATTTCCCAGAAAGCAGTTTTAATTAAGATTCTGAAGAATTTCGCTGTCAATACAACAGATAATCAACAGCTGCCAACTATATCAAGTTGAGAAGTGAGATCCAGATACCAGATTCAAAGCAAAGGAACTGAATTTACTTTTAGCATTTCTAACATCATACAGCATATTTTAATTAAGCTTATTTCTACCCATACAATCCCAAGCTGCAGTCAATAGGAACCAAATACGCACATGAATCACGTGTTCGGCTGCTGCATTGTCTTAATCCCAAATATTTTGGCAATTTGAGGTAAGTGCTATAATCCGAGATAGTTCCAACAGTACGGATTAAAAATCAAGTCGCAGAAGGATCACTCACCGATTCAATCACGAGTAAGCAGCGAAAGCACAAACAGTAAATCAGGTGAGAAAAGAATCTCACTAACAACTAACGAGCAATGATTGTTCATCGCGGGGAAAAAACAGTAAATTAACAAGTTCGCCGCGACATTTACTGCAGAAGTTGCATTTCACAGTCCATTGCGATATTGCAACAATTAAAAACCCAGCTAAAACACAAATTACAAAGTACAATTCACGAAATCGGAAATTGCAAAACAGAAGTCAGGAATTTCGGGAAAAGAAGAAGCTACACCTAAAACAAAAATTGGCCAGCGCCTTGAATCGTGGAAAAATCCAAAAAATACAGAAATTTACTTACAAAAAGTGCGAGGAAAAGCGTGAAGTGAAGAGGTAGAAGTTGCCGAAGGGAAGGGTTAGATTTGATGCGCCATTATTCACAAAAATTAACTAATATATTATATTATTTTATGAGCAAAAATCGGTAATTAATATTTGTTTGGTAATTGGTAGTAGCCAGTGGAGCCATTGCTGTCGCAGGCGTGTGAATCTAGGCATGTCACCTGCTGGGTCTTCAATTTTGATAGTACCGATCTGATCACACTTTAATTCTTCCTCTTTTGGGGTGGTAATTTTCTTTTTTCTTCGCCCCCCCCCACTTTTTTTTTGAAGAAAAATTACCACTATTGTCTCTTTTTGCAATGGCCAACCTAAAATTTTGTGAAGGTTTAACAAATCCAAAACTTTATAACATTGTTAGGGTGTGCTCAAAAAATTATGGGCTTGTTTGAGAGTTTGAGTTGCTATATTATTTGTTGTAAAGCCTCTTAACGGGAGACGCAACTGAAATAAGGCTTAGCGTGATATAAAATTGTTTCAAGGCAAATTTCTACTTCATCTTATCAACAAGAACAAGGTTTATGTAAAGGGATGGATGTCACGGAAAATGTAAAATGATTTCTGTCATGACGGGCATAAAAGTCATTATAATTAGGGTAATTTATAGCAAAAGTCCCCAGCCTTTGCATTCATTTTACTTTCATCCCCAACACTTAGACACGGGTCTGGAGCCCCCCCCCCCCCA
>CAVNYN010227682.1:0-11018 GCA_963692815.1 Nyctanthes arbor-tristis
CGGATTAAAATGCTTCTCGGCAGTCGGTTTCGGGTCTTCTGACCAGTCGGTCGTCGGAGCTGTGTTCTCACTGAGATAGAGAGGGATTTTGGGGGCCGGTACTCCAGGAGAAAATGAGGACGCCGGCAGGGGTCCTCTGTTGGCATGGCCGTCGGGCGTTGAGATTTGGTGCTGGGGGTGGGGAGAGGAGGAGCTCCGGCGACATAGAGGGAGAAACGGGGAGGGAGGATCGAATTTGGGGGGAGGGGGTTGTGGGTTCTGAAATCCGGGTTGGGGGGTAATAGTCACAGATTCAATTTTTTAGTTGGCCCCGATTCAAAAGGAGGGGGATATGTTGAAATTAACTTGCCAATTTGGCGTGGGCCTGTGACCACCTTAGATGCCAGCTCACTTTTTGAGCTCCATAATGGAGACAAGAGTTTTTCGTAGAAAAATTGTGGAAACATAAAGATGGCGCAACAAAGTGGGACCCGAGCCACTAAAAAATCCCGCGTACTGTCTCCTTCCAACTTATAATGTGTTTGGCAAAATGATTGTTTATAAACAACTACATGACATTATTTTATTGATTGTTTTTTGAAAAAAGTCAAAAATCACGGTTTGAATTTTTCTTTTTGACTTTTTAAAAAAAGTGAAACCAATGAAATGATACCATGTGGTTGATTATAATCAAAATTGATTATAAACAACCTAGTCAAACACTTTCTCAATTGCCCTACTCCTTCCAACTCAATTGCCCTACAACTACCAATAATCCATGATGACTTGTATAATAAAATTTATTTATGAATAAAATTTATTTATGACACTATATGCCTGATACTGTTATCACACTGTAAATTATGTGGTATAATATTATGATGTGATTTATAAGAGTGATGATGTACTCAATATTAGTGACTTTTAAAAATATGCACAAAAGGTTCCCATGAACAAATTTTATCTATTTTAACGTTTATAGTATTAGAAAATGACGATTTTACCCTCATTGCATGAAATAAAAGAAAATAAATACAAAAGGTTCATAAAAAAATTCAAAAAGATATAAAATAAAAGATCCAAAGAATATATTACATTCTCCAACTAGTTAATCATAATTTCTACTAAGTAGCACTACCACCACTATTTCCACTGACATTTTTCTTTTTTGGTTGGGGAAGGGCGGGTAAGACTTTCACTTAATTAGTTGCCTCTAATGACTAAAAAAAGAAGATATTCCTCTCTATCTTAGCTCCATGTAGATGCAAAGATTTGGGATGAGTGAGGTTGCAACGGAAATAAAATAAGGAACAAACCCTCCCCTTATTCCTTCAATTTTCTTGGCAAGAAAAATTTATTAATATAAATGATACATCAATTATCATTATTTATTTATATTTGAATTTTAGAAAATACATTGCCAGAAGTGACTATGACAGTGGTAGTGGTGTTAGGTAGATGAATAGAAAAGATAATACATTGATTATTGTGTATATATAAATTGTGTTAGGTTGGTGGATGAGAAGATGATATACAGATGAATATGTCTAAGTGTGTAAAAAAAGAAATCGGCAAAGAAATCAAAGTAAATTTTTAATTTTTTCTTTTTTTTATTTAAATAAAGGGTAATATTGTCTTTTATGAAAAATGAGCAGTGAAAATTGTCCATATTGATTTTTTGTGCACATGTTTTATAAAGTTGGGGATCTACAACCTTGAAAAAAGTTGTGGACGAAATTGTTCCTTTTTGCAAATGTTAGAGACTTTTTGTGAAATTTACCCTAAAACAAAATAAAAGAGAATAAAAGTGAAATTTAGTTGGATCGAATTTAAGAGAATAAATTTTTAGAATTTTTGTTTTCTTTTTTATTTAAATAAAAGGTAAAATTTTATTTTATGAAAATGAACATTGAAAATTGATGAAAATTGTCTATAAGGACGTTTTGTGTATATTTTTGATAGGTTAGATACACGTCACTTTGAAAAAAAGTTAGAGATTAAATTATTACATTTTGTGAACGTGAAGGACCTTTTGTAAAATTTACTCTAAATTAAAATAAAGGAGAATAAAAGTGAAATTTGGTTGGACCGAACTGAAGTGGCCCAATATTCTGGCTCACGTTGGCGGCATGCAAAATGTACACGCAAATGGCAGCTACTTCGTTCATCTTCCTCCAGTCTCAATATTTTCTTTTTTTCTTCGTAACTATTATTATTTTTTCCAAATTTCTTATTCGCCCCTCTGATTTTTCTACACCGACTCTGTAAATTTCTGTGTATATATACGTATCCATGTATGTGTTGCAGTGTTAGCATTTTGTATACCCATTTTTTTATCGCACTTTCCTGCGGAAATTTCTCGTAATTTCCACCCGATTTTCGTTTGTATCGGGGGGAATAATCAGCAATTGAACATTGATTTCAGAAGCTATAATTTCTGGATCGATTCTGTTTCCGTCCGATTGCAATTTGGCGGCTTTAATTCGTAAGCGGTGATCCCGTTCATATTCTGTGAATTTTAGGTCGATGGTATTTGATGCCTGTATGTGTATGGATGCAGATTCTTGTGATTTTGTGTACTTATGGATGCGTAAATAAATCTTGTCCTCACGGCAGGATTTTGGGGGTTTTGAGATTTTGGTCAGATGTCTTTTTGCAATACTAAATCTTCATTTTCTGAGCAATAGGTTCTGCTAAAATTCTGATTTTAAAGGGTTGCGAAATGGGAGATGAAGATATTCTGATATTTTCCTTGTCTTTCATTCCTATTTTTATAAATTAATCTTTTTCAATCAAAATTCCGTTGTAAAGCATCTAGGAAAGTTTGGTTAAAGATTTTGATTCTGAGTTATCAGTGTCTGAAGGATTCTATATTATCCTCTTGCAGGTTTTTATAGGGGAAGATTGTTAGGAAATATCATGTTTTGTGGCCCTCTCGGTTCTGCTTTTTGGAATTAGCTTGGCTTTTGAGTACTAATAATCTCCCAGAGCTTTCTTTCTGATTTTACTGTTTATGTCATACAACTCACTTACCTGTACGTTTTACAACTGCAGGTCATAGGACTCAATGAATAATTCTTACTCGGAGACTTCATTATAGTCTGATAAAGTAGAATATTTATTAGATTCTTCTGACGGGTGGCAAAACAGATTTGCTTCGAGTTGAATAAAGATAATCTATTTCATTTTTTCACTCTGATCCTGTCTCACAAGATTACAGGTGCTAGTAGAGAGAGTTCAATAACTTCACTGGTGAGTAGAAGTGTGCGTGAAGTGTTTTTGTATTTCTATGTTGGATTGCATTGGTCTTGCTGTTATCTTGACCGAACTTATATATGCTTGTTGATAACTGATACTTGCCTTTTGAGGTAAAATTGCCTATGTATTTTTGAATGTTTAGATCTCTAGTACACACTGACCAGGCATATCCTGGTTTTACTTCAACACAGGTTTGTCTTCATTATTTTGGGTTTGGGAGTTGGGGTTTGAATAGATGTGCTCCTGTCTTTGCAGTTGTTTGGGGATTGCTTCAGGAATAGATGTGTTCTTGTCTATGCCTTTATTTATAACTGCTATTAGGTTTGCATACATTAAGAACTTTAGGATCTACCTCTAATAAGTCTTCAAATTCTCGAGTATATTCATTTTCCTGGGGTTTATTATGATGATCTGCAAGAAAACAGGAAATTGCCTTTGGCGGAATGTATCACATGTAAACCATAGGAAGAGGAAACTTATATAGTTTAGATCAATTAGATTTGGCACGGAAGGCCAGAACGGACCAAACATTATCAAGGGAGTCATGTAATGGGCATTGTTTATTAAAGTTCAGGCAGCAGTCCTGGTATTCCCTTGTGCTTTTTATTGGTAATTTTTGTTTTGTTTGGGTCATCTGTTAGAAAACGAAGGACCTTCTAAGTAGGCTAATTATTGTTTGCTTTGTGTGTTAGAAAATGAAGTATCTTGTAAGTAGGCTAATTATTGTGCTTCTCTTTGACAACAGACATGTTCACATGGATATGTTTATTGTTTGCTTTGTCTGTTAGAAAATGAAGTAGCTTGTAAGTAGGCCAATTATTGTGTTTTTCTGTTTGACAACCGACATGTTCACACAGATATGTTCGCTCATTCGCATTCTCACAAATGACACAGCGTATTACTGGATTTCTTTTTGTCCACTTCAGGAATATTAAGTAGTTTCTCATGGATATATATATATATATATATTTTATTTTTTCATAAAAGAGAGTTTTGAAATGTGATTTGCAATTATGATTTCGAGTATCATGTTATTGATTAATTTTTTTTTTTTTTTAAATTGAATTGTACTGAATAAATATTTTCTGCTAATGCATTGAATATTGTAAATGCACTAGATGGCTAGTAGGAAGAGAAGCAAATCAAATGATACATATATATCTGCTCTGTACAAGGAATTGGATGAAGTTTCCTGCCCCATATGCATGGACTATCCACACAATGCTGTTCTTCTCATTTGCAGTTGTCATGATAAGGGTTGTCGGTCATATATTTGTGACACTAGTTATAGACATTCAAATTGTTTGGACCGGTTCAAAAGGCTTACTGGAGAAAACACAGGTGACCTTTCTACCAGAACTGTGCATGATTATATTAATGCCTCCAGTGGGAACATGGACCTGACAACTTCAGGCGGTTTGACTGGGGATCACGTAAATTCTGATTTGAGTGGAAGTAGCACTGCAGCAACTGTGGAAATGCTAGGAGGAGCTGGAGGAAGTGGTGTATATGTTGCTGATCCTATCTCTGAAGATCAAGAAAGAATATTGTGGGATACGCTAGATCTTGGAGACACTAACGTGGAGAAGCCAGAGCCAAGAACAAATTTAAAATGCCCTCTGTGCCGTGGGAGTGTTCTGGGCTGGAAGGTTGTAGAAGAGGCCAGAATGTATCTCAACCTGAAGTCCCGAAGTTGCTCTCGAGAATCATGCTCGTTCAATGGTAACTATTCAGAATTACGACGGCATGCTAGATGGGTTCATCCAACAGTCTGTCCAGCTGATATTGATCCATCCAGACAACGAGCCTGGCAACGCCTTGAAGAGCAGAGAGTGAACAATGATATTGTCAGCGCCCTTCGCTCATCCATGCCGGGTGCTATCGTCCTTGGTGACTATGTGATTGATACTGGAGATAGGTTATCTGGGGAAAGGGGAAGCCATATACTTGGTGACTTAGCGTTTGACAGTGGAAATGGTCTATCGGGTGGAAGTGAAAGAATACTTGGTGATGATGTGTATGATAATTTAGGTGGGGTATTCACTGACAGGGAAAGAACTGGCACTGAAGCTGGTCGGTGGTTGAGCACCTTCTTCTTGTTTCACATGATTGGTTCAATGGATTCATCATCCGAGCTAAGAGGTGGCAGGTCAAGAAGCTTGGCAAGATATCGACGCCCAAGTGGTACCCTTTCTAGACGCCGCCGCTACCTTTGGGGCGAAAGTTTGTTACAAGACAATGGAGATAACAACAATGAAGAAGATGATGATCCTAATGAAGCTGATCTGAACATATCAAGTGATATCGGTGAAGGTTTTCATTCAAATCGAAGAAGGCGCCGAAGACTGATGCGTGCTAGGTCAGACGAAGACCAGTCCTGAAACTGATTTGAAGGTGGGTCGGGTCTCTATTCATTTGTGGAAGCAAGTTGATGTTTTAGGTGGATGGCACGTGCTGGTCGCTCTCGACTGACCAGTTTGATATTTGTGACCACCTCTAAATGATGTGCTCCGTCCCTTCTGAAGGGACGAAGGGATCTTACCACGAGCTAGGAAACTGATCCGTGTAAGTTCAGGTACTAAAAGAAGATGAAGAAAGGTGCATCATCGAAATTGAAGATGGTTCCCTAGGATTTGTTTGCAGTTGTGTGTTCCTCAAGATGTAAGGGGGGAAACCGGTGGTACAAGGTTTTCGTATTTGGAAGTGTTGCAACTAGTTATATTTTGTTGGATTTGCTGCCTTCTTCACGCAAATATACATTTTAGATCGATTCACTCAACAGGATAGAATAACAATTACATGCTCAAAAAAACTAAAAATTACTAATATTAAATAGGAGAGGAGAAGCGTAACACAAGACACATTTTGTACAATTATATGAACTATATCTATAAAATTGGCATCAAGTATGAAATGCAGACAAAAGGAAAATAGTTGTAAGCGATGTTTGTTATGCTTTAGTTCGGACAACAGTAGGAAAAAATGGAAGAGATTTCGTTGATGAGGGGAGACAGGGGTATGGTTGGATTCTTATGAAGTCCACCTTTTATGCAGGAAAGATTGGGAAAATGTCTAATTGTGCGAGATAAGCTAATTGTGCCAGATAATTATCATTTAATATATATATATATATATAGATTGTATAAGGAGGTTTTTCAAACTTTACAATAATATCAGCGAAATAATTATTTGAGCTATTTAATGTAATTCTTCATTCATTACTTTACTTTATTTTTTATTATTATTATTTTTTTATCTTGTTTTATTTTATTACTTTATACTTCGCCGATAAAATTACTCTTTTAATTCACGAGTGAAATGCTAGTTGTATGAGAAACGAAACTAAAAATGAATCTATAACTCAAAAAAAAAAAGGGAAAAGAACTAGACCGAGAAGACAATTTCTACCCATAAGTTTTAAAATATCTTTTCTCAGAGAAAAACAAGTAATCCACGACAATAAAAACATATCATATTTTGATAAGACATTTATTCTAGTTTTATAATATAAGATGAGTCTGCTTGAGCGGATAATAGACTCTTGTAGCTAACCATCCTTGCATTGCGTGGATTGTTCCGCGAAATCCCCTCTTTCGAACACCGCAGCTGCCCCCATTCCTGAACCTACAATTCCACATTCATATCTATTTTCGACGAACGTACAAAATAAACGGGTTTTATTAATTTGTTGCTTCTTGAGATGCATAGAGTTATAACTACCAACCTACGCACATTGATATGACACCAAAACGACAATCCTTGCCGCGGCGCTTCATCTCATGGAGTAGAGTTGCCACACAACGAGCTCCTAACAAATTAAATGCACCATAACGAATAGTTCTAATTGGACAAAAAAGGTGACAAAATTGATATATGGGTTATGTGATAAGTGTTGGTGTAAAAATGATGTGATGTGTTGAAAAAAATTGTGTCATGTGCCAGTCTTATTAGATTTTTTGTACGTGTGTTTGTTTAAACAGCACAACTCCTCCGTAACAGGTACCGAAATTATGAGTGGTTTACTCTAATGTGGGCTTCTTATTAATAACGTGTCCGTGTTGGTTAGAAAAATTATTCTGACGCCTTTATTATGTAAGAATTCAAATCACCTGTAGCTCCCAAGGGATGTCCAAGAGCTATTGCTCCTCCATTGACATTAGCCTTTTCAGGATCAAGATCCAAATTTTTACAGCAATACACAAACTGGGAACCAAATGCCTGCAATATATATAGAGGGAAAAAGGAACTGAAGGCCTTCACGATTTTGTTCATACTAATAATTTGACGCGAAAGAAGCACCTCATTTATTTCGAACAAGTTAATGTCGCCAAGTTGAAGAGCGGCAGAGTTGAGTGCAGCCGGAATTGCCAGAGCAGGGCCGATTCCCAGGATCCACCCCGATGCAAGCAAAACTCCTGCACGAGAATTGCTCGATCAGAGAGCTATATACATTGGGATAAAATATGAGTGCATTTTGTGTTTTCCTTTGATTAATTACCTGAATATTCCAAGAATTTCTAGTCCTTTTTGCATTGCCAAACTTCTCTCCATGAGTAGTTGTTCCATTAATCTTGAATGCTGGTTTCAACTTTGCGAGATCTGTAATATTTGTGTTTGGACGAATGCCATCGTCAACAGAAATCGTAATAAGTTTCTCCTCTCCACTTTGAGGATCCACAGCCTTCAAAGTAGAATTGTCATTAGAAATCAAAGAATGACTTACAGAGAAATCTGCTGTGAGTCTTTACCTTTACAGAAACCGGAATGATTTCATCCTTGAATTTTCCAGATGCAGCAGCATCAGCAGCGCGTTTATGGGACGCAACCTGTTGAAGAAATTCCCAAGAGTTTTTAAATTGAAAGACTAGCTGTGAAGGAACTCATGGATTCAACATTTATGAAGAAAGAGTTGTTACATGGTGATCATCAAGATGAAGGAAGCCTGGCCAGAACCTTTAAAACGGAAGCAAGTAAATGATCGGGAAGAGTATCCTTGAACCCTCCCTTTTTAGATTTGCAAATGGCAGTTCGATAGGCACTGTTGAATTCCATACAAACAGAAATGCAATTAGAAAGAACGTGGAATGCTGATTAATTACTATAGTATAGTTTAACCTTTTGGTAGTTTAGATTAGACGAGTGCTCGACAAATCTTATTGTAAGACTCGTAAACTCAAAAATATGAAAATTTTCCTATGCCACCATATGCTGTTTTTCTAAATTAATAAATAAAATGGAGCAATTCACACACTTATTACTAGTGAGTGTCAATTGTAAGGTTTACATAGCCTGCCTTTCATAGCCGGACTTATTGTGAATGAGATCGCGAACCTTAGAAAATGAGCCCCAATGGTTGTCGATTTTGTTTTTATAATACTGAGCTAAATTTTGAGTCGAAATACCAATAACAATACTAGTTAATCTATATATCCATAATAACCGACCAAATCTTAAACCAGTTTAGGGACTAGTCTTCGAAAAAAAATAAAATAAAATAAAAGGTAAGAGAGAAACAAAAACTGATGCTGGGCCCCTTGAGACCGGGCCCCAGCAGCTCCTGTCCGCTATATCAGCAAATGCGAATGGCTAGGCTAGAGAAGTTGTTATCTAAATAGTTTTATAATTGAATTCTGGAATATTATTACGTATATCAAACAAGTATATTTAATCAGTCTTCTAAAAAGTAAGAAGAGCAGTGAAGTGTCAACATCAAGAATTGAGTATAGTCGTGTCTAGTCTAGTCATGGCCAATGCACGGAAAAAGCGTGAATCGTGAAATTCATTGAGTGCTATCAAAAAAATAGATTTAATTAGTATTCTAGAAAGTATGAAGAGTGGAGCATAAATTTTGATAAGGAGGTTTATTTAAGTGAAATGACTCACACCACGATGACAATATCATCTCCGGAAGAAGCAGCATTGCCCGGTGTGCGAATTGAGTGCTGTCAAAGAAATTGAAATTATACGTTATTTTTTCCCCTTTATGAAAACGAAATTATACGTTATTGCAACCGTAGTGACATGTTGTCACAAAAGAAGAAAAAAAAAAAAAGAAACTATAGTGGTTTATCACCATAATTTCTGTACAGACCAGGATTGAATTTTTTGAAATGACAGCGGAAATATTATTATATCGTTTGGTTTTTTTTTTAATTTTGTTTATTTATTTTTCCTTTTTGCATATAGTTTTCAATTTTTTTTTTAAGCTGACCTTTCAATGTTTTATTATATAGAAATGGTAGAGAAAACGTACTACTTAATTGAAAGATAAAAATGTAATTTTATATAACTTTGTTAGAGATATATTATATATAATACTACCTCCGTCCCAAAAAAGATGGTCCATCTTTCCTTTTTCATCCGTCCCAAAATATGGTTCACTTTCCTTTTTAAAAAGTAGTTGAAATATAAGTTCTCTTATGTACTCTCATTTAATGCGTATAGTTATTAAAAAATAAAATTGTTAAAGTGAAATAATTGATAAATGAAAAGGTATAATGGGTAAATGATGTTAAATTTTACTTTTCCAATACTATTAAATGAATTTTTTTAATATGTGTGCAAAGTTAACATAGACCATCTTTTTGGGACAGAGGTAATAATTGCAACAATGAAGCAACTTCGGAAATATATATATATATATATATATATCAATTGGATTATAGATATATGCAAACAAAATAGAAATTACACTTTTTTTAGCCTACGGAAAATTGGTGGAGGGGGGGGGGGACTTACACTTTTGCTCTTTGATCTCTGTGTTTTATTTTCTCCTCCTCAGTCTATTTTGTCCCAAAATTTTTGAATAATCCAGCTTATTCATTTTGAATAATCAAGGTCACCAATTTGAGCAACACGTTTGAAAATTTGTCAAAGGTTGGGGGCATCCGTTGGAATATATATTCAACTCAACATGATTTTTACAAGTCAAAAGCTTGATTTGAAAGAATCAGAAAAGACACAAAAATATCATCTCCGTGGCATGAAGATGGATGTACTTACAGAACTTATGTTTTTGTCAATGTTCATTGTCTCCTTCATGCACTGCCTCTTCACGCTATCTCTTGTCCTCTTCTTTCTTTCTTCAAATTCTTATAGTAACAATTCCAGATTCTTGTTAAATAGAGCCCCACCCCCAAAAAGAAACATCCCAAAAAAAATAAAAAATAAAATCAACAGAGGGACACAAGTGGGAGGGGTAGTTGTGAAGTAAAGAATGTCAAATGCTGAACCAAACTAATTAATGGTATGGTACTATACTTTGATTCAACTAAATTACAATATCCTAATAACTCTTATGCAACTCTCATTTAATTTTTTTATCTAACTTGCTGCAGCTTCTTCGTTTGGTGTGTCTATTTTTTTGGAAGAAGATGGTTGGCCATTCTTGAATGAATTGCCAAGAAGTTACTGTTGAGTTCATTTTTCTGTTGGCTTAACTTTTTATATGGGATGATGATTTAGTACAATATTAGATTTTAAAAAATTTGGTTGTTATCAAGTTAATTTAACAATTAATACATAACATTTAACAATATCAGATAGAGAATCATCATATTGCACCTTTCTAACTATTTGTTTGTTGTCTGTGGTGTATCTTGGTTAAATAACTAGATGCTAAAAAATGATTCCTAAGCCGTTGATTAAGGTTTGGTTCCCCTCCCCTATAATCTCTTTGCAATGTTCAAGAAAATAAAATAAAAATAAAAACTAGGAGCTAAAAACGAAGAAAATCTGAAGAGTTTTAGAGAGAGAAGAAAAAGCGCCCCCCCCCCCCCCCC